>JAULKM010162773.1:14009-49095 GCA_032355605.1 Rubia tinctorum | reverse complement strand
TAAATCTAGCAATCTTTCCACAAAAACATAACAAAAGAGATGTTAAATGCTTCGGAAAACACATGCATTTGTCGTCAGATCAGAGGTAAATCATGAAGCAGCCGAGAGCCTCCTCGCAATGGAAGCTGTCATGGTAGATCCCGACCCTTTTAGAGACACTCTTGAAAGACGGGAAAGGAGGGGTGGTGCTGAATGCCGCCATGAAAGAAGGAGTTGAAGGAGGGAAGGCGAAGGTTTTGAAGGTGGTGAAGAAAGGGAGCTTTTGATATATACATTGGATTAAGAAAAATGATATATATATATATACAAAAATATAGATAATTTAAAATAAGGTTTTACCGTTGATTAGTTAAAGTCTACTTAGTTATTAGTCTTTATACATTAAAAGTCAAGTAACTGTTGACAGTTGATTAGTTAAAGTCAACTTAGTTATTAATGTTTATACATTAAAATTTAAGTAACCGATGACCGTTGATTAGCTAAACTCAACTTAGTTTTTAGTGTTTATACATAGAAAGTCAATTAAGAGTTTGTCGTTGATTAGTACCGAAATTCAACCTAGTTATTAGTGTTTATATATAAAAATTCAAGTAAGGGTTGACCGCTAATTAGTGAAAGTCAACCTAGTTATTAGTGTTTATATACAAAGTGAAGTAAGTTTTGACTGTTAACTTGTTAAAGTAAATTTATTTATAGGGTTTATATATAGAAAATTAAGTAAGGGTCGACCCTTGCACTAAAGTGAAAGTCAAACTAGTAATTGGTGTTTATGTATTTAAAGTCAAGTAAGGTTTGACCGTTAAATTTTTTATCATAATTTCTTCTAATTTGCAGTTTAAACCTTGGTTTTTTCATAATTTGTGGAAAATTACGCTATGGCTCTAAAATATGTTACGACATTATCCTTCTCATCAAAATACACGATTTTTGTTATTCTTGCATAAATATAGAAATTAAAAATAATGTTGGAAAGCGCTAGTACATATTCTAGAGTAAGTTAGAGTTGATTACTTTGAAGTAAGAAAGGGTAATCGAAAAGGATAACGAATACGTTATTGCGCCGCATTGTTAATAAATATTTCATTATTTTATTTAAAAATTACAAGGAGGGTGTATAAGGAAGCACCATGTTCGAGCGGATTTCATTTTGGAGTTACGAGTAAAGTTTTTTACTTTTCGCACTTAGATCCTTCCATGAAATTTGGAATTGTCATATCATGAAATTGGCGACACCCAAATTCAATTGAATTTTATACGATTGCGACTTTGCGATTTGGGCCATATATGGGTGAATGGAAGGGCCTCGAAAGTCAACTTTGATTATTTGCACACAATTTTAAAATATTACACTGTGGCCCAAAATTGTGTTTCCCCACTAGCCATTGCTCCAAAATACATGATTTTTGTTATTATTACCTAAATATAAAACTATTAAATAATATTTTATTTATTGAATTTTGGGAAAGCGCTAGTAGATGTTCTAGAGTTACTTAGAGTTGATTACATAGAAGTAAGGAAAGAGAAATCGGAAAGGATTACGGTTCTTGTGCCCGATCGATGATAAATATTCTGTTGCGGATTTGGAAAATAAAATGAGGGTGTATAGGGAAGCACCACGTTCGAGCAGATTTCAATTTGGAGTTATGAGTAAAGTTTTTTACTTTTTGCACTTAGGTCCCTCCAATAAATTATGAATTGTCAAATAACAAAATTAGCGACACAAAAAATCAATTGAATAATGTACGATTGCGACTTCGCGATTCGGGCCATGTATGGTTGAATGTAAGGGCCTCGAAAGTCAACTTTAATTACCTGCACACAATTTTGAAAAATTTATACCGTGGCCCAAAATTGTGTTTTCCCATTATCCATTGCTCCAAAATACATAATTTTTGTTATTCAAACCTAAATATTAAAAATATTAAATAATATATTTTTTTGGTGAATTTTAGGAAAGCGCTAGTAGATATTCTAGAGTTACTTAGTGTTGATTACATAAAAGTAAGGAAGAGATATCAAAAAGAATTAAGGATATGTTCTTGTGCCCGATCGATGATAAATATTACGTTACATATTTGGAAAATAAAATGGGGTTTATAGGGAAGCACTACGTTCGAGCGGATTTAGATTTGGAGTTACGAGTAAAGTTTTTAATTTTTGCACTTAGGTCCCTCCATGAACTTTGGAATTGTCGAATCACGAAATTGGCGACACCAAAATTCAATTTAATAATATACGATTGCGAATTTGCATTTTAGGCCATGTATGGGTGAATTGAAAGGTCTCGAAAGTCAACATTAATTACTTGCACACAATTTTGGAAAATTACAATGTGGCCAAAATTGTGTTTCCTCATTATCCATTGCTCCAAAATAAATTATTTTTGTTCTTAAAACATTTATATTCCTATTTATATTAGGTCAATAATGGTTGATCGTTGATTAAATTAAATCAACCTAGTTAAAGTTAAAGTCAACAAAGGAAGTGAACAATTTTGAAAGTTAAGAAAAAATCATTTAGTTTAGAACGGCTGCGTGCAGCTGCGCCAATCTCATGATATTTTTGGCAAAAAATTTAAAAAATTTTCCAATTATTTTTGAAATTTTGACTGGAAGATTGAATTTTTAAAATATTTAACACCGGTTTTAGCACCGGTTATTCGAAAATCAATGCTAAATTAGCACCGGTTTTTTCAAAAATTTCTAACCGATTTTAAAAAACCGGTGCTAATTTGAAAAAAATAAATTTTAAAAAGTTCCAAAAAACCAGTGCTATATGGGGCACTCTGTGGTAGTGTGTTGGTTAATTTAGTTATTTAAAGTAATTGTAGTGTTTTCTAAAATCAAACCCCCCAAGTTTGTTACCAAATACTTAGAGTGACATATTTGTGTGCTTTTAATTACGCTTATCATTCGATAAAACACTTTTTTCCTTGTGGACGACTCCGACTTGCTACTATCTTATTTCTAGTAGTTAGCCGCAATGAAGGCCTATAAATACTATCTTTGAGAGACACAATGACAACCTCCCAAATTTTGGCGCCGTTGCCGGGGAAAAGGCGTATTTTATTTAAAGTGTTAGTGTAGTTCTTTATTTGTTTTTTGTTTTTACTTGTTTGTTGTTGACATTTGCTTGCTTTTGTGATTGTTGTTTGGGATAAGGTTGTATTTCTCTAGTTCATAGTTTATGGTCGATACTCGTACCAATAGACAAGAACTTTTGCACTATGAGCCCGATCTTTTAGGAACACTCCATAGAGCAAGGAGACTAGCTCGTTTTGCTAACCAAGTTACTCAAGAACCACCCAAAGTAGTTGCACCAACTATGGAGGATGATACTAGAACTTTGAGGGAGCTTATGGCTCCTATCCTAGAGAGTAAACCACTTTGCATCATCTTTTCCCCTCTTCCGGAAAATGTCACTTGTGAGCTTAACTCCAGGATGATTCATGGGATGAGTGGGAAGGATTCCAACAAGCACTTGTTCGAGTTCCACCTTGTGAGCATGAACATGAAGCCAAACGGAGTTTCGAGGATAATTTCAATCTTAGGGCATTGCCTTTCTCTTTGAGGGATGCAGCCAAATATTGGTTATACTACCTTCCCCCGAGAAGTATAACATCATGGATGGACATGAAGCGGAAGTTCTTGGAGAAATTTTTTCCGGCATACAAGTAGGCGGGTTTGAAGAAGGAGCTAAGAAACATCTCTCAACGTTTGAGTGAATCTTTGTATGAATATTGAGAGAGGTTCAAGAGGTTGCCAGCTAGTTGCCCCTACCACCCTTACAAAGAAGGAGATCTTGTGTACTATTTCTTTGATGGTTTGTCCGTTGAAGACACGAGGATGGTTAATGCCGCTTGTAATGGGTCGATTGCCAACAAGAGCCCGAAATATTCCATGGCATTGTTTGAATAAATGGCTAATGGGACAAGACAATTCGGTGTTAGAGAAAGGGCAAGGGTGCAAGAGCTTCCGAATTCGGAAACCCCCAAACTTAAGGAGCAAGTTCAAGCTTTAGCTTCAATGATGAATGAGATAATGAAGGAGAGGGTGCATCAAGTCAAAGCTTCTGGGTGTGTTCATTGGAACATCCCACCGATGCATGCCCTCAAATCCAAGATGAAGAGTTTGAGGAGGCTAAAGTCATGGGTTATCAAGGAGGTCAAGTACAAGGTTTCCAAGGCAATATAGGCTATCAAGGTGGTCAAGGTTTCCAAAGGGAACAAGGCAATGATAAGAAGTATGATCCATATTCCAAGACTTACAATCTCGAGTTGAGAGATCATCCAAACTTTAGATGGAGAGATGATCAAGCTGGTGCATCAAACCCTCAAGGTGGCCAAGGTGTGTATCAACCAAACCGTCAAGGAGGGTAACCTCGAATCCAAGGAAATCAAGGGCACAATTGGGCGTCACAACAACCCTACCCAAGGGATGAAAGATCTTCTAACCCTCAAGGAGGAAGACCAAGGTCGGAGCACAAAGAGCTCATGCATGCTATAACAAATATGGTCAATAAGTTGGAAGATCGAACTGCATCTAGAATCACAAACCTAGAGGACCGCTCCTCCGAGAGGTACAAGAGTTTGGAAATCCAAGTTAGTCAAATAGCATCCTCCGTGGCCCGATTGGAAGCTATTGATTCCAGTAAACTTCCATCACAATCAGAGTTAAACTCCTGGCCTCCTAATGCTAGTGCCATAAATTTGAAGAGTGGAAAGGAGATCAAAAACCCCGAGAAAATCGTGAAGGTCGGGAAGGAGATAGAAGATAAGCTAGTGGTAAAGGACAAAGAGGCCGAAGAAGTGGCCACCCAACCACTGGAGTAGCTTGAAATCGAGAAGATCCTTCCACCACAACCTTTTTTGACAGCTTTGCGGAACAAAAATCACAAGGATAAGAACAAAGCACTCTTTGAAGTCTTCCACAAGTGTGAGGTAAATATTCCTCTCTTTGATGTCATTTACCAAGTACCTAGGTTTTCTAAATTCCTTAAGGAATTATGTACCCCTACGAGAAATAAAACTTTGAAAAATGGTGATAAGAGAAAAATTGGTGGTCAAGTGTCGGCCCTTTTTCAATACAAACTTCCCCCTAAATGCGATGATGCCGACATGTTTACCATCCCTTGCATCACATATGGTAAGAATTTCCGAAATGCCATGCTAGATCTAGGAGCATCGATCAATGTGATTCCATACTCCTTATATGAATCCCTAGATCTTGGAAAATTGCAAGAAACCAGAATAGTGATCCAATTGGCCGACCGTTCTAATGCTTACCATAGGGGAATTGTGGAAGATGTTTTGGTTAAGGTTGATACATTGATTTTCCCAACCGATTCCTGTGTTCTAAATATAGAGAATCATAAACCTTTCATCCCCATCTTGTTAGGGAGGCCATTTTTGAAAAATCCTAGAACTAAAATCGATGTGCATAGTATATGTTTAACCATGGAGTATAATGGGGAAATTATGAAGTTTAACATCTATGATGCCATGAAATTTCCTAGTGAGGGTCATTCTTTCCATGCTATTGATATTGTTAATACTGTTGATGACTATGTACAAGATATGTTTGTGATTGATGACATGGATTGTTTGAAGGTCACTTTAGAAAATAGTCTTGATGTAAATGAATTGCATTATTATTCTTTGAGGATAAATTTGCTTGAGACTATTGAAAGGTTTAATTTTGTTGATAAGCTACCTCTCAACCCCCTTAGTGAAGTTATTGATGCTCCTCGAGATGTGGGAATCCCCACGTCTCTTGAGGAAGCACCGGTAGTGGAATTGAAGCCACTACCCAAGAATTTGAAATATGTGTTCCTTAGTGAGGGAGAAAATTTACCCGTGATATTGTCGAGTAACCTCACCAAGGAACAAGAGGGGAGGTTGATGGAGCTTCTTAGAAGCTATAAAGAGGCAATTTGATGGATCATTTCCGATATCAAAGGAATTAGCTCTTCCACTTGCATGCATCATATCTTGTTAGATGATGAGACTAAACTAGTGAGGCAACCCCAATGTCGGCTTAATTCGCCAATGATAGAGGTAGTAAAGAGTAAGATCCTTAAAATGCTCCAAGATGGAATGATTTACCCCATTTATGATAGAAAGTGTGAAAGCCCCACCCAAGTTGTGCCTAAGAAAAGTGGTGTGACCGTGTTAGAGAACCAAGAGGGAGAATTGGTTCCCACTCGTGCACAAAACAGGTGGAGCGTGTGTATTGATTACCGTAGGTTGAATGCGGTAACTAGGAAAGACCACTTCCCCCTACCATTGATTGATCAAATGCTTGAGAGGCTTGTCGGGCAATATTTTATTGTTTCCTAGATGGGTATTCCGGGTATTTCCAAATTTCCATAGTCCCAGAAGATCAAGAGAATACCACTTTCACATGCCCTCTTGGCACTTTTGTCTATAGACGCATGCCTTTCGGTCTATGCAATGCTCTCGGCACATTGCAAAGGTGCATGGTTAGTATATTTTTGGAGTTTGTTGAGCACTTTGTAGAGGTCTTTATTGAAGATTTCACCATTCATGGAGATTCTTTTGATAGTTGTTTAAACCATCTATCGTTAGTGCTCAAGAGATGCATTGAAAGGAATCTCGTATTAAACTCTGAAAAATGCCAATTCATGGTGGAAAATGGCATTGTATTAGGTAGTGTGGTCTTTTCCTAAGGTCTTGAGGTAGACAAAGCTAAGATTGACACGATCCAATCCCTACCATACCCCTCGAGTGTTAGAGATGTTAGGTCATTCTTAGGTCACACAGGTTTTTACCTCGTTTCATTAAGGACTTTTGTAAGATTGCCTCCCCTTTGTGAAAATTGTTGCAAAAGAGGCAGATTTTTTGGTTCACCTAGAATTCAAAAGAGCATTTGACACTTTAAAGGCAATGCTTGTTTCCGCCCCCATTATCCAGCCCCCTAATTGGGACCTTCCATTTGAGATTATGTGTGATGCTAGTGACTACACCATTGGTGCAGTCCTAGGTCAAAGGGTAGGAAGAATCCCTCATTCTATATACTACACCTCAATAACTCTTAATGATGCATAACGCAATTACTCCGCGAAGAAAGAGTTATTGGAGGTAGTATACTCTTGAAAAATTTAGGTCGGACCTACTTGGTACAAAGGTCATTGTCTTCACGGACCATGCAGCTCTTTGCCACTTAATGACTAATAAGGAAGCCAAACTTAGGTTGATTAGATGGGTACTCCTCTTGGTGAGTTTTATTTGGAGGTGAGGGACAAAAAGGGGAGTGAAAATGTAATGGCTAACAATCTAAATCGATTGACATCGATTAGTGAGTCGGAGAGTGTTTTTAAGAAGTCTATGAGGGAGACCATCCAGGAAGAATTTTCTGATGAATACTTGTTTGCACTTAGAGAGGCCCACCCTTAGTATACCGATCTAGTTAATTTTCTTGTCTCCCGCCAATTTTCCCCAAATTTCTCTAAGGCTCAAAGGGATAGGTTGAAAAGTGAGGCTATGTACTACGTGTGGGACGATCCATATCTATGGAAGCATTGCCCGGATCAAATGATCCGGAGATGTGTCCCGGAGAGTGAAATAGGTTCAATTCTAAATATGTGTCACTCTCTTGCATGTGGTGGACATTTTGATGCCAAAAGGACCGTTTTGAAGGTTTTGGAAAGCGGTCTCTATTGGCCTCACATGATGAAACACTCCTATAGGTTTTGTAAATCTTGTGACAAGTGTCAAAGAATGGGAAACATTTCCCAAATAAATGAAATGCCACAAACAAGCATCTTGTATTGTGGGATTTTTTTTGTATGGGGATTGACTTCATGGGAACATTCCCAAGTTCTTTTGGTTGCACATATATTTTACTTTCCATCAATTATGTGTCCAAGTGGGTCGAAGAAAAGGCCACTAGGACCAATGATTCAAAAGTGGTGGAGGAGTTCTTGAAAGCGAACATCTTTTCCCGATTCAGAATCACCCGAGCCGTGATTAGTGACCGAGGAATCCATTTTTGCAATCGTACAATCGAGGCTTTGATGAAGAAGTATGGGGTAACTCATAAAACTTCAACAACCTATCACCCATAATCAAATGGCCAAGCCGAGGTCTCCAATCGAGAGATCAAATCAATCCGTGAGAAAACGGTTAATCTGAATAGGAAGGATTGGAGCATTCGTCTAGATGATGCTTTGTGGGCGTATAGAATGGCATGTAAGACCCCGATTGGAATGGAATGTCCCCATATAGGTTTGTTTTGGGGAAGCTGTATGAATTTGGATGAGTCTGGTGTGCACCAAAAACTTCAATTACAAGAGTTTAAGGAGATTCAGAATGACTCCTATGAGAATGCTGCAATTTAAAAGGAGAAAACCAAGGCCAAGCATGATGGTTTAATCAATAGAAAAGACATAGACGCTGGTCAAAAAGTCATTCTATTCCAATCACGCCTTTGGTTATTTTCGGGTAAATTTTGGTCAAAGTGGATTGGCCCTTTTGTGGTGATGAAAGTTTTTCCTCATTGAACGGTGGAGATTAGGAGTGGGGAGACTTCCAAAGTCTTCAAAGTGAATGGCCACCATTTGAAGTCTTGCTATGAGAATTTCCAACTGGAACTAGTCGAGAAAACACTTCTCAACAACCCGGTTAGTGAGTAGTAGCTTCGGTGTGAATATGTCGTGCCGATGATGTTAAATAAATTTGATTTTGGTCATCCGGATGCTATTGATGCAATTCTGTTGATGTAGCTTCATTTTTTGGGAGCTTTGTTAATAAGTCATGCAAATGACGTTAAATAAACTTGGTTTTGATCATCCAGATGCTATTGATGCAATTCCGTCGAAGTAGCTTCATTTTGTTGGGAGCTTTGTGAATAAGTCGTGCCGACGACGTTAAAAAACTTGGTTTTGTTCATCCGGTATATTCTATCGATACAATTGTTCTTTTATTTAATTTTCATGTAAGTATAATTTGTATTGCTTTGTTTCATTTTGAACATTATGGAAATATTTTATATTGATTTTGGAGCAATATTATGGTAGGTTTGCTTTTGTTGTGATTTTGAAGGATTAAGATGCTTGGAAGTAATTTTGAGACGTTTTAGTTGAATTTTGAAGAAAAAGCAGAGAGAATCCATTGCTCATCTTGCGGGCCGCAGACATGCCATGCGGCCCGCAGCGAAAAAATAAATTAAATGGACAGAATCATGTTCCCATCTTGCGGGCCGCAGACATGTCATGCGGCCCGTAGCAAAAAAGAAGGGAAATGGCCGGATTCCAGTGCAAGATCTGCGGGCAGCAGATCTGCCATGCGGCCCGCAGCAGGTAAGTTAAAAAATTAAATGGATTGCGTGCTGCATGTGCCCGCATCCAAGTGCTCCTCCTTTTATTTTCTTACTTTCCAACGGGCTACCTGCCCAAATTACTCCTTTCCTTTCTCCCATATTCCTCCTCCCTTTCTCCTTTCCTCTTCAAAAAAGATTTCTCCACCACTATCCACCATTCCACCACCTCCCAAACATCAAATCCACGCCCCTCTCCATTTTCCTTCCACTCTTCCATATCCCAACACCAAATTCATATCCATCTTCCCCAAATTTGATTTTAAGACTCAAGAACCCTAGAAAATGGGGGTTCTTGAATTTTTGGTCAAATTCGACCTCCTTTGCACACATTTGGGTCCTTTGGTGTTCTACTCACTCTTCCCATCACTTTCACGGTAACACTTCTCAATTTCATAGTGAATTTGAAGAATTTTGTTAATAAGTGTTCTTGAAATTTTGTCTAAAGTTATAGTTTGGGATTGTGAACCACCATGTGTGATATGATATTGAAATTTTGGGTGTTTGCTGAGTGTTGGTGAGCTAGTAGAATATTTGGGATGAGTATTTTAATGATTGATGTTTTGCTACATTTTTGTGACACTTTTGGCTACACTTTTATGCTAATTTGTGACACTTTCGGAAATTCTTAGTATAGTGTATATTTGTTCACTTTTGGAGTGTGTTCTGAGTGCTAGATACCGGATGGCTTCGACGAAAAGGGGGGTCGAACTGGAGCTAGTTCATCCCGAGGTGTTGCTAGTTCATCCCGACCTCGTGCGAATAACCACATGGGGTTGATTGGAATTCGAGGTGAATATGTTCTACGGTGGAGAAACTTGGTGGCTCCCCACAGAACAGTCCTTTCAATTAACTTTTCCTACCGACCCACTTTGGAGGGCGAATTAGGATTGTGGCATCCTGTTCAGCAACTGTTTAGGAAGGTTGTCTTGGAAAGTTTTATGGACCATAGAGCTTTGAACTACACCAGATTCACGCTCGAATTCCTTGTCACGATCAAGAAGGAAGTACGGGGGAAGGCAAATACATATCATTTCGGCTAAATGATGAGCCATATCACTTGAGTTATGAGGACTTAACCGAGATTTTTGGATGGAAGTTTGGGATGGGGGTTGGTGATTTTGACAATGCCCCTAATTTCAGCGACACTACCTTTTGGCCAGCAATCACCGGGAGAGCAAAAGGAAGTACTGACAAGGCCTCTCTCATCGTCCATCCTGCTTTGCGCATTACTCATTGCCTACTAGCCATGGGGGTATTGTGTCAAGGTGAACTCACTCAGTGTTCCAACACCTCTATGAAGATTCTATGGGCGATGACACCAGCAGGACAAGGTCATCCCGACTGGGTAGTTTTATGGGTAAACAGGTGCATTGAATTTTCCAACGTGGACAAGGGGAAGATCAGTATGGGTGGTATGGTGACACTCATTGCCTACATCCCTGAGATACCACCGTCGGGAGTGGACGAGTCTGTTTTGGGCAAAAATGACTGCCTCCTGGACATAGATAGGCTTCGCCACTACATGATGTTGCATGATGATCACCATGGTGGAAATGACTATGTTTGGATGTACGGGGCGCAGAACCCTATCATGTTCATGAGGCTTCCGCAGCCAGACAGGGTGGCAATTATAGGCGGGGAACAGCAATTTGCAATACCCGCCACCTGTCCAGCAGCCACCGCAGCCTGAGCCACAGTCAGAAGATCCAACAACTGATCCCTCATTCCTGCAGCATTTTGACTATGGCACCATATTGTCCAGTATTGATGAGAATGGCAGAGCTATTCACCAGCAGGTGCATAGGATCGAGCAGATGCAGCATCAGATGCAAGATCACTTCACCTGTGAGTTCGACATATTTGATCAGCGATTTGATGTGCTCGAGGATGGCTTGGAATGCATTATTCCTATGTTGCAATCTTCTCACATAGATGACGACCCATCGCTCGATGCAGATACGAGATGCAGACACGGGCAAGAGGAGCGGACTCGGAGGAATGCTCGCTGCCAAGGAGGAGCGGGACCTTCATGGTCATAGTTGTGAGTACTTACCTACTTTCCTTAATTCTACACTTGTGCTTTAATTGTTCATTTGCATTAGGGACAATGCTAGATTTTAAGTGTGCGGTGGGGAAATTAGTTAATCTCATTACTAGCATGTGCGTGATATGATATTGTTTTTCTTTATTCCATTGTATTTAATAACTCATAAGGAGGTATTTTTAAAAAAAAAATTAAAATAATAATAATAATAATATACCCGCTAAGTTGAAAACCCGAGAGGGCGACTTAGGCAATAAATTGGGGAGCCCGGATAGGTCAAAAAACTGAAAGGGCAACCTATACAAAAATGAGAGGCTTAAATTGTGTGAAAAAAGGTGAGGTGTGAGGTAAAAAAAGCTAGGATGAAAACCCGAAAGGGCTCTCAGGTAAAATGAGAGAAATTGAGAGAAACGAAAAATATTGAAGGCTCATTTTGCTAATTTGGGAACTTTTGGGTAGATTTAACTTATTATTATTTTTTACCTTACTTTTGGATGAAGATCACCTTACTCGGAAGAAATATTTATTTTGGAAATTTTGTTGGGTAGCATTTATTTTTCTTAGTTATAAATATGGGGATGAGCAGTCTCTCATGTTTAGGCTTAAAAGGATTCTCAAGGGAAGAGTTTCAAATATGTTACGGGGTAGAAATCTAGGAACCATCTTAGGCCTTGATCATTTTTATTTGAGGACAAGTAAAGGTCTAGGTGTGAGGTTTTTTATGTGCTCAATTTATACCATATTTTTAACACATTCGAAATCTAATTTTGTAATAGATTAGTGACATAATTGGAATGGAATTGACATTTTATAAATTAAGGGGCTAGGATGAATTCATGTAGTTTATATCCAAATTCTTTAATTTATAAAGTATTTTAGATCTTGTTAAAGTGGTCGGGTTTGGAAGAAATCAAGTGTTGAAGAAAAAAATGAAGAAACTAGAAGACGGGAAGAAGAAGGCCAATTAAATTGGTAGATTATGGAGAAAAAGGCTGCCATTGTGGGCCGCAGACCTGACTTACGGCCCGCAGCCCAGATTTTATTTTGCCAGATTGACGTCCAGTGGCTCCTCAGCATCTCGCAAACATTTCCTGCGGCCCGCAACCAAGTCAACAAGGGAACCAGTCAGAAGCGCCACTGCTGGCCGCAAACATGTCCTGCGGCCCGCCTGGTAAAGCTTTCTTTTCAGACTTTTATTGCTCTCTCCCTTCTTTTATCCTATCTGAATTTTCTTCCAAAAACCCCCCCAAAACCCTAAAAAATTTCATCTTTTCATTTTTTTTTCTTCAATGTTTACCATGGATTTTTGTACTTTTGTTATTGGTTTAGCTAATCTAGGCTAAATATACTCTTGGGAGTAATTGGTAAGTATTTCTAGTATGAATTTGTGAGATTTGATTTCTCCTATTTTGTGTTTTGATTATCAAGTATATTTTGTGCTTTCTTGTGTAGTCAATGCATGATTTATGCTAGGATGATCAACTAGTTGACGATTGTGAGTTAATTATTTGCTAGGTTTTTGGTCAAATCCGGGATACTTTGACTTTTTGTCGATGTGATTATCGTTGGTTGATGTTAGATTATGATTGGGTGTGACAACTAATTATGATTATTGATTGATGAAATTTCTTAGATTTGAGATGAATTTGAATGGATTTAACTAATTATCAATGTGGCTCACTAATAACGAGCATGAATGTCGATCCTCGTAGTCGTTATTAGTAGATATATTTGTGCTATCATGATATTTCTCACTTGTAGAATATTGTGTTAGTTGTATTGGTTCTCCATGTGTATTTATATTATCGGGAAATTCTGTGACGCCGATCGTCTAGGGTGACCCGAGGGTAAGGTTTATTGTGTGGCGCCGATCGCCCACTCTAACTATAACAGAGGAGAGGCGAGAAAAATCTTCACCCAAAGGTGTTGATAAGTTCTCCACAATATGTTATTAATGCATAAAAATGGGTTAATTAATTGATGATCAAAGGATGACTAGAAGTGCAAACCAATTGCGCCCAAGATTCGTTATAATCTTAATTACATCTTTAGTGCTAGCGTGATCGTAATTATATTAATTTCTCTAATTGTTGGTTAATATAATTAATTAAAGTAATCTTAGTGTTTTTCTAAAATCAAAACCCCCCAAGTTTGTTATCACACACGTAGAGTAAATTCTTCATGTGCTTTTTAAATACGCTTAACACTCGATAAAACCCCCTTTTCCTCGGGGACGACCCCTACTTGCTACTATCAACTTCCTAGAAGTTAGCCTTAATTAGGGCACATAAATACTATATTTTAGAGGCACGACGATAGCATCTCAAATTTTGGCGCCACTGCCGGGGAAAAGGCGTATTTTATTAAAGTGTTAGTGTAGTTCTTTATGTATTTTTGTGTTCTTACTTGTGTGTTACGTTTTCTTGATTTTGTGATTGTTACTTGGGATAAGGTTGTATTTCTTTGGTTCTTGGTTTATGGTCGATACTCATACCAATAGACAAGAACCCTTGCACTACGATCCCAATCTTTTGGGTACACTCTGACCAGGAAGGAGGCTAGCACGGTTTGCTAACCAAGGTACTCAACCACCACCCGAAGTAGTTGCACTGACTATGGCGGAGGATAATAGAACCTTGAGGGAGCTTATGGCTCCAAACCTAGAGAGCCAACCACTTTGCATCATCTTTCCCCCTCTTCTAGAAAATGTTACTTGTGAGCTTGAATCCGGGATGATTCATTGTCTACCATCTTTCCATGGGATGAGTGGGGAGGACGCCAACAAGAACTTGTCCGAATTCCATCTCGTGAGCATGAATATGAAGCCAAATGGGGTCTCGGAAGATAACTTCAACTTAAGGGCGTTCCCTTTCTCTTTGAAGGATGCGGTAAATGATTGGTTATACTCTTTGAAGGATTCGGTAAAGCTTCTTAGCAGCACTTAGTCATTTCATCTCCAAAGCAGCAGAGAAGCACATTCAATGTTTTGATGTGTTAAGGAGAGCATCCAAATTAACTTGGATGGAAGAATGCAAAAAAGTTTATGAAAATCTCAAAGCATAATTACAACGTTTACCGTTGCTATTAGCACCAAAATCAGATGAAACTATGTATTTATACTTAGCAGCTTCAACACATTCTGTGATCTCTGTCCTTGTAATACAAAAGCCCTATCCCCAAGTACCACTATTCTATGCTACCATAAGTATTCAAGTAGTATAGAATAATTATATGGAAAAACTCATACTCACACTAATCCACTCCACAAAATACTTGGAGCTTACTTCCAGGCCTACAAGATTGTGGTATACATAGACCAACCAACCAAAAAGATTCTCAATAAGCCAAAAGAATTAGGTCACTTGAAATAATAAACCATCAAGCTAGGGGAACACAAAATTATATTCATTCCAAGGATGTCAATCAAGGCACAAGCCCTTGCAAACTTCTTAGCAGATATGGAAGATGAGATACAACAAGAGTTAGTAGAAAAAGACAAGTCAATCAGTCAAGAGGGAAAAGAAAAAGTAACTGGGTGTGCTTGGACAATGTCTGTAGATGGAGCATCATTCGAAGATGGGTGTAGAGCAGGGTTCTTGGTGATCAGCCCAGAAGGAGACAAGCATAAATACGTACTCTGATTTCAGTTCTCTTTAACAAACAATGAAGCTCAGTATGAGGCCCTTATTGGATGACTCAACTTAGTATTAATAATAGGCATAGAGTGCATCCACATCCACAACAACTCACAGCTCATTGTCCGGTTGCTGCTCGATGATTATATATTCAAGGAAATATAGTTGATCAAGTATTTAAACTGGTCAAAACATCTCATCTGCAAGTTTGAATACTTCAAAATCACGCTTATAACTTGCTCAGAAAACACAAAGGTGGATGCACTTAGCAAATTAAAGACTTTGGGCTTCAATTCACTTCATAATTAAAATGATGTCTTGGTTCATTTAATCTTGACACGTTGCACAACATCCAAAATAGCTGCACAACTGCGGAAAATGATAAAGGCTAGATGAACCCTATCATACAATTTTTCTACAACAACTAATTGCCACATGATACGGTAGAAACATAGAAGATAGAGCTCAAAGCACCCTCATACAACTACTCCAACAATATCATTTACAAGAAGGGATACCATACTCCATGGTCACGGTGTTTCGGACATTGAGAAACAACACTAATCATCAAGATATGCACTAAGGTTGATGTTCAACGAGGTGCACATATTTGTCTAGAAATGTAGTAGTTATCAGTAAAGTCCTACAGCGCAGCGAAAAGCACAGTCCCAAATGATAGGTGTATACAATTCTTGACCATTCAAAAAAAGGAATAGACATAATGGGACCACTCCCACCAGAATCGGACGGTGAAAGTTTCCTCATAGTAAAGGTGGATTACTTCACTAAGTAGGTGGAAGAAAAATAACTCAATAGGATAACAGGCAAAGCAACTATCTCATTTGTCTAGCAGAACATAGTATGTCGCTTTCACATACCTAAGACAATCATCTCAGATAATGGAACACAATTCGAAAGTGGATTGTTGAACAAATGGTGCAATAATTTAGGCATAACCCAGAAGTTCTCCTTGTTCGCCCACCCTCAAGCTAACGGTCAAGTCAAGGTTACAAATCAGATTAAAGTCCAAGGAATTAAAAAATGCATGGAAGGAAAGCAAACATGTTGGGTAGAGGAACTTCCTATAGTGTTATGGGTATTTTGTACAATAACTAGGACACCAAGGACACCCTAGATATGCCTTCAGTTTGACTTATGGCCATGAAGCAGTCATACTTGCATAAGTAGGTATCCTAAGCCCCAGAGCAATGAGATAGAGTGATTCAGGAAATCAGGATCATATGAGGGCAAACTTGGACAATATTGAGGAACGTCACCAAATTTCAAGCATCAGGGAGTCTAGGCAAGATAAAACTTGTTTAAATTTATACAACGACGAAGTCAAAGCAACAACATTTAAATAAGAGACCAGGTCCTAAGGAAAAACAAAGCCATCTTAGCTGATGAGATGTCAAATACATGTTTTTGTTAAGAAATTCAACATATATTTTTAATTATTTGTTTGGTGGATAGTTAGGTTTGGATAGGTTATGCATTATAGGATGTTATAACCATCATGTTTGGATTTCCATGCAACTTCTCTATTTTGTAGCCGATTGTGAACTTAACAGGATTTTGCCCTTTTAAATGTCGATATCTCTTTTTATGTGCTTAAAGTGTATAGCACTCATGAGCAAAGGCAATATTTAAGGATGGTAGTAGATAGAAGGCCAATAGCAAGGTTGGTAGAGAAATGAAGACCATTAGTCTAAAAATGGTAGACGAAGAAGGATTGCAGAAAAAGGAAGCTAGGAGTCCAGAGCCAAATAGAAAAGAATTGACCGGAAAAAACACCATGGTCCTTATAATTAGTTTGTGCTCGAAGAAATGTCCAGAGAAGGTACCGTGAAGAATGTAATAGTTCACGCAATCAGAAGGAAGGTAAGCAACACTCTAGGACAATGGTCGTGCAGAATAACGTTGTCCGTGCAATTATAGGGGCCCAGATCAGAGCTTTAAGAAACGGGTTATGCAGATTACCACACTTCATCCAATTAAAAGCTCCGAGACAAGTTTCAAGAACACGGTTCATGCGGATGCACACAGATCGTGCAAATCAACATGAACCGTGCTCGACTAGCTGACTAGGTTTTAAGTTGGGCCTTCTGTGCACCTTCATGCATGTGTTAACAATGCTTTCGACATACTTCCTATCATGTTTTCTTTGGTTGATCATTAGTTATAGTTAGGTTTACACAACAAAGAGTTTAGATTACCATTATTGATTTTCTTGTCTAAATCCCGAGTTTTGTAGACTTAATTGAAAGTAATGGACATTTTGTATTCACAGGCACCTAGATTCTCCTTTTGATCTTACAAGTAGTTATTCTTGAGTAATATTTCATCATCATCTTGTAGAAGGTCATCCGCGAGGGTGGTAGAAGATATTTAAAGGTCATTCGCAAGGATGGTAGAAATTATCTAATGCCATTCGCGAGGATGGTAGTAGATGGAAGGCTACGAACTCAGTAGATGGAATTGAGCCTCTAAAAGGAAAATTCAAAGTTCAAGAAGGCCAAGACTGGAAGACGGTTCCAATCAATCAAACAAGTCGGTGGGCCAATCACCAACACGATCCGATCATGGAGCTTACACCAGCCATGCACGGTCCGTGCAAGGGGCTAGCACGGTCTGTGCAAATGTTACACGGGCCGTGCAAAGGCCCTTACACGTACCGTGCAAAGGCCCTTACACGTACCGTGCAAAGGCCCTTATACAGATCGTGCAAAGGCCCTTACACAGACCGTGCAAAGGCCCTTACACAGACCGTGCAAAGGCCCTTACACGGATCGTGTACCTTCATGTATGTCGCTACACCAGTGCCTCAAAATCATTCCCAAAAGACTAAGTATGGGTGCATGTCGTCCTGTTCTGCATGGTCCATGTCGTTTTAAGTCCCAAAAGTGAATACCAGCCCACGGTGTTTTAGAAATAGCACGGGTCGTGCCAATTTTTTGAGTAAAAAGTTATTCCACAAATGACACGGGGTGTACCAGGAAACGGCCCATGCAGGTGCATGCGCCTCACTTTGTACGAGGTTGCACGCGCCGTGTCAGCCTGTGCACCCTTCCTTGCACGAGGCTGCACGCGCTGTGTCAGTCCGTGCACCCCGCCTTGCATGAGGCTGCACAAACCGTGTCAGTCCGTGCGTCCTGCCCTGTATAAGGCTACACAGACCGTGTTGTGGCGCAAGGCCCATTTTGCACGAGCCTGCACGAACCCCATCGTTCGACACTTGCCACGTAAATTATGGTTGTTGGGGGGTTTTAGTCTATTTTTGTCATTTTTCAAGGCCCAATTCCCTATTACTATATAAATTAACCTTTGTCTACTAGGATTTAAGTTTATGCCTATTTTTCATCCTCAAGAGTAGGCTACAGAGAAAAAAATACTCTTCCTTCTCTCCAGGTTCTTTTCCTTTCTTCTCTTTATTTTTCTTTGGCCCAAAAAAGTTCAATCCAATGAAATACTTAGGTTCAATGCTTAGAGAGTAGTTAATTAACTTGGGAATTATATTTTTATTCATGTATTAATGCTTGTTTTGTGATATTTTTTAGATCTATATATTTCTATGTGTTTTGTAATTATTATATTGGCTTGTTCTTCAGGTTCTTGCTAATTGCATGATTGTCAACTAAGTTAGCACACAACGTAGTCTACTTTCATGTTGATGCATTTATTCATACTCCCCAAGGAAGGAAACCTCCCGGAACCATGTGGGTGTGTGCACATGGGTTGTGGAGTCAACATTATGATCGACCATGCACTAGTATGCCGGCGAGTTGGACTGAAGGGTTATGAGAAGATATAGTTAAAGTATAAAACTAGGGTTATTTATGAAATTTTGCCTTTTTAGGCCTAGGGAGAAGCATTTGTGGTGTAGTTCCCGGGAGGTAATAGCACTGGGAGATTCAGATATGCACAGCAAGCAGGGCTGTTATTGCATTCCCTTAACTACGGAGGCGGTGCCGATGGAGGATTACATGCACACCCAACACAACAAGTATGGGTAAGTGTTCACAATCGACCACATCACGTGTCGCAAACACTAGAATGGGTTTCTAGTTCTTATAAGTGATGAAATTGAGGATCAAAACAACATTGATCATGTTACCCAAATGTTCCCCCGGTTCTGGTTTATATAGATTGCTCTCCGTTGAATTGCAAGCTAGTAGTTTTACTAAACCCCCCTCTTCCCCAATGCCTTTTTTACCAATAGTGATTATTCCTAACACGAGATTGGGTTGATGACCCGATCATGGCTTTGTGTAATTGGTTATTAGATTCTTAATATCTCTTTGGACGACCCCAGTACTTGCCACTAACTACCAATTTTGGTAGTATAATAGTCGGAACGGGAGAAACAATACAAATTTCATCTTTGACCCTTAATACTTAGCCTCCTTTTGGTTTAGTAGATCTCCCGTGGTTTATTAGAAATGTCGACAGAGGGCGGGTCAAATTTTGGTTCCGTTGTCGGGGATGTTAATTTAAAAGTCTAGCAGTTTACCTGCATAGTGTGTTAGTTGAGTAGTTAGTGTTGTTTTATGTTTGTTTTTGTAGGTTTTTGCTTTTGAGCTTTCTTGCTAGTTATATGATTACTTCTAACCCTTTTTTCTAGTGTTTCTTCTAGTTGGATACTGTTTTGCTCCCGGTTTATGGTACACACATGTACCACTAACTTATGTGTTTTACATTACCTAACGGAGTACGCAGGTAGTAGTTGATGAGGGAGAAGGAGAATTAGACCAGGAGTTCAACAAAAACCAGTTTTGGTAGTTATAAAGAGCGAAGAAATGTCGTAAGATAACCGCACTTTGAGGGAGTTGGCGGCTCCTAACTTGGAGAATCAACCCCTTTGCATTGTCTTCCTACTTTTTTCACCTAATGTTACTTGTGAGCTCAAGAGCGGCATGATCCAATGGATGCCAACTTTCCATGGAATGGCTAGTGAAGCTCCAAACAAGCACTTGTCGAAGTTTCATCTAGTTTTTACCAACATGAAATAGCCAGGAGTCTCGAAGGAAGACTCACTTCGGGATGCGGCTAAAGATTGATTGTAATACCTTCCACCCAGTTGCATCACCACTTGGATGGACATAAAGAACAAATATCTCGAGAAATACTTCCCAGCTTCAAATTCTATTGGGTTGAAGAAGCAGCTCTACAATATCTCTCAGATCGCTAATGAATCACTTTATGAGTATTGGGAACGGTTCCAGAAGCTATTTGCAAGCTGTCCATATCATCCATTCAAGGAGGGGGATTTCGCGTATTATTTGTTTGAGGGGTTCTATGATGATGGCATGTGAATAGTTAATGCCACTTGCAATGATTCAATCACCAACAAGGGCCCGATGGATGCAATGGCACTCTTCAGAGAGATGAAAATTGTTACAAGGTAGTTTGGTACAAAATCAAGAATGAAAACCTTATATAAGCCGTATCATTCTCCTAAACTAGAGGAGAAAGTCTAAGCTCTTTCCTTCATGACGAAAGAGTTCATGAAAGGGAGGGTTAATGCCGCTCTTGAGCTCAAAAGTAACTTTGAAGTGTGTGGCATTTGCAGTCTTGATTATCACAGGGATGTTTGTCCAAAATTGGTGGAATATTTGGAGGAAGTTAAGGGGTTAGATTTCAATAATGATGGAAATAGGCAACATTTTGGTAGGGGGAAACAACAAGGGTTTCATAGGAACCAAAAAGGTGAAA
Organism: Rubia tinctorum; assembly: GCA_032355605.1. Classification (NCBI taxonomy): domain Eukaryota; kingdom Viridiplantae; phylum Streptophyta; class Magnoliopsida; order Gentianales; family Rubiaceae; genus Rubia; species Rubia tinctorum. Next base: position 28,366 of record JAULKM010162773.1, on the reverse strand, counting down.
GGCAAGACCCCTACGCGAATACCTTCAATATGAGGTATCACAATCACCCCAACTTTCATTAGCGCGAAGAGAATCAAATGCAGGGGTACAACCAAGGCGTACAAGCACCCCCTCAACCCTATCCAAGGGGACAGGGGCCTTCCAGCAACAATGTCTCACTCTACAAGTAAGAGCAAGATGAAATCTTGGAAGCAATCTCTTAATAGGATATGAAGCATGATGTTTTTGCCGAGCGCACAAGGCATGAAATTGAAGATCTCAGGACTCGGGCATTTTCAAGCATCAATAATCTTGAAGTTCAAGTTAGATAACTTTCTACCTCATTAAGCCAACTTGAAGCCAGGGAGTCCGGTAAGTTTCCTTCCCAACCAGAGATCAATCTGAGGAATGCGAGCGCTTTGAAGCTAAGAAGCGTGAAGGAGGTGCATGAGCCCTAGAATAAGATATTGGAAGAAAAAGACTTGATTGTGGAGAGCAAAATAACTAACTTAGAGGAGTGTGAATTGGTTTTGGAGGGGAAACCGTCATGGAACTTCCAATACCCAAGGTGAGGGTGAATCTTCCGCCAACTTTCCCTAGTGCACTTAGGGGAAGGCCGAAGTTGGCAACCAAAGTTTAGCACATTCGAAAGATCTTCGAGGAGGTAGAGGTTAGCGTTCCACTCTTGGACTTGATTGAGAATTTGCCTCCTTATGCTAAATTCTTTAAACTAAATCACTTAGGAAGTTAGGAAAATTGAAAATAGGGTTCTACTCTTTATCATAGAAATTTTCCCAAGAAATGTGATGACCTGAGTATGTTTTCAATTCCTATTTCTATTGGTGGTAAATTGGTGAAAAATTCTATGATTAATCTAGGAGCATATATCAATGTTATCCCTTCTTTCCTACAGGTGAGCTTAAGAAAACCAAGGTAATTGTCCGATTAGAAGATCACTTCCAAGCTAGCCCTCGAGGTTTAGTTAAGGATGTAATAGTTTGGGTAGGCAATTTAGTATTTCTAACGGATTTCTTTTTTCTTGATGTAGCGCAGAATGGAGGTGGACCCTCAATTTTATTGGGGAGACCTTTTCTTAAAATGTCAATAACAAAGATTGACGTTCATTTGGGAACGCTAACCCTGGAGGATTAAATTGATAAGGTGGAGTTTGACATTTATAAATCCAAGCATGATTCACCTAATCCCTCTCTTGTGTGTAAATGCCTAAGTTTATGTGAAGAACTTGCTCAACATGAGAACTCTTGCATGATTAAATATGTTAAATGTAGCATTGAAATTCTTGAAGATGAAGAAATGTTTCCTAGTATAAAAACCTTGCATTATCTATCATGTATGAATGAAAGAAGCTTTGCTTTCGATATCTCACACTAACTTGCAGCGTAGAAAGAAACAGGTTAAGGAATTAGCAACTCTTAAATCCCCTCTCACTCCAAACATCAGCAAAAATGTATCCACGATTGAGAAAGATGGGCATGTTCGGTACGTTTCTCCCAAGGTAAAAGGAAAAGTGAAGGTAATGTGGCGACTCATCCATAAGGATGTGGTTGTTGGAGGTGTCAAGGATAGTGATTCTGGTGACCCATCAAACCAGATTTCTTAGTTTTTAAAAATGCATGAAATAATAAGTCATGAGGATGACAATAAAAATACGTTGTTTTCTATTTTATATTAGTGGTTTCAAAAAAATCCTTGATTTTTTTGAATGTGTTTGATTTTTGGTGGTGTTTTAAGGATTATTCGTCATCAAAATTATTCTAGAACAGTGATACTCTTGGTTTTCATGTTTTTAGGTGCATGAATTTAATGGAAAGTTGGAGTTTTGGTCTATGATGACTACTTTTTCCTTGTTTTTGGTACTTTCCCTCATTAGGATTTTTGAACTTTCGGGTTGTTTGTTTGCTTTTAGGTGTGAGGGCATCTTTTTGTAGTTGTTTTGGTAGAAACTTTTTGGGTGGTGTAATTTTTTTTGTTTTTCATGATCTTTTTATAGTACGAAACTCACCTTTAGAGCATTTTGTGCTACTAATTTTTTTTGAAAATTTTGAAAAAAAATTGAAAAAACCGGCTAAGTTGGAAACCCAAAAGGGCAACTTAGGCAAATATGGGAAGAAAGTCCGGATAGGTCGAAAGACCTAGGTAAAAATGAGAGGTTAGCCTTAGATAGGTTTCAAAACCTAGGAAAAAAGTGAGAGGTCATGTGGAAAAAGCTGAGATGTGAGCTCAGCATTTGTGAATGCTAGGATGAAAACCAAAAGAGCTCCTAGTCAAAATGAGAGAAATTGAGAGAAATTAGAAATTGAATTTGAACATATTTTGGTCATCTTTGGTGGTTTCTTCATCAACATCACTTGGATTGTTTTTGGCAGCTTCTTCGGTGGAGTAAGCTAGTTTAGCACTTATCATTCTACTTTGCCTTTTTTCCACATTTTCTTATTCGTATTTTTAGTGGGTAAGTTACTTTAGAATCCTTAGGGAGAATGAGAGTTGTGAGATTTTTACAATCTTTGGGGGAACTAGGGTAGATTCAAAATAAGTTGAATGTATTGATTAACTTATCTCTGCATGCTACATTCCACTTAAATATTTCTCATTTTTGTTTACTCGAGGACTAGTAAGTGTTGGGGGATTGATGTACACCTTTATGCATGCTTTATGCATGCGTTAACCAATGCATTTGGCATACTTTTTTCATGTTTTGTTTGGTTGTTTGCTAATTTTAGTTAGTTTTACACAAAAAAGGTTTAGAATACCATTATCGGGTTTCATGTCTAAATCCAAGTTTTTTAGACTTAATTGAAGCTAATGGACACCTTTTATTCACGGGAACCTAGATCATCCTTTGTGATCATACAAGTAGGTTGCCCGTGAGTACTTTTTCATCATCATTTTTAAGAAGGCGATTCGCGAGGGTGGTAAAAGATATTAGAAGGTCATTCACAAGGATGTAGAAGATATTAGAAGATCATTCGCAAGGATGGTAGAAGATATCAAAGGCCATTCACGAGGATGAACGTATATTGAAGGTCACGGAATCCAAAGCATGGTAGTAGAATGAATTGAGCCTAAAAAAGGTAGATTCAAAGTTCAAGAAGGCCAAGAATGGAAGATGGTACCAACCGATCAAACCAGCCAGCCGGCCAGCAAGATCCTTGCATAGAGCTTACACTAGCCATGCATGGTTCATGCAAATTTTAAATAGGTAGTGCAAAAGCCCTTACACAGTGTGTGTACCTTTGTGCATAGCACTACACCAGTGGCTCAAAATCACTCCCAAACGGTTAGGTATGGGTGCAGACAATCCCGTTTGGCATGGACCGTGCCGTACCAAGTCCCAAAAGTGAAGAACATCCCATAGGGTGCTAAAAATAGCATGGGCCGCCCCGATTTTATGAAAGTCCTTCCAGCTGAGGGGTTGCGCCAAACGACAATGGGCAAGAAAATTTAAAGTTCCGAATCAACACCAGCCCACAGCTAGTGCAAGTCCGTGCATCCTACCTTGCACGAGGCTACACGTTCCGTGTCTATCTATGCACCTTGCCCTGCATAAGGCTACATGGCCCGTGTCAGTCCATGAAGTGGCGCACGACCCGTTTTGCACCAGCTTGCATGGACCATGTCATTTGACACTGGCCGCTCAAATTGCCTTTGCTAGGTTTTTACGCCATTTTGGGCATTTTTCAAGGCCCAATTCCATATTACTATATATATGGAACTTTGCCTACTGGGTTTTAAGTTTATGCCTATTTTCATCTTTAAGAGTAGGCCAGAGAGAGAAAATACTTTTTCTTCTCTCTGTGTTCTTTTCCTTTTTTCTCTTTATTTTTCTTTTGCCCAAAAGTTTTGAATCCAATGAAATACTTGGGTTTAATGCTTATGGAGTAGTTAATTAAATTGGAGATTATATCTGTATTCATGTATTAATGCTTGTTTTGTGAGATTTCTTAGATCTACCTATTTTTATGTGTTTTGTAATTATTATGTTAGCTTGTTCTTCATGTTCTTTATAATTTCATGATTATCACACTATGTTAGCACACACCATAGTCTACTTTCATGTTGGTGCGATTTTTGATACCCCCCGGGGAAGGAAACCTAGATGCGCTTGGAATAACAATAGTCTGGAACAAAGTGGGTGTGTGCACGTGGGTTGCCGAGTCAATGTTACAATCGACCGTGCACTAGTAAGCCGGTGAGTTGGTCTGAAGGGTTATGAGTAGAGATAGTTAAAGTGGAATACTAGGGTTAGTTTTGTAACCCTAGAGCCATCGATAAGGTGCTTCACACCCTTTTCCTTTTTAGTCCTAAGGAAAAGCATTCGTGGTGTAGTGCCCGGGACGTAACAGTATGGGGGAGATTCAGATCTGCACAACAGAGAGGGTCTTTGTTGCACTCCCCTAACTATGGAGGCAATGTCGATTGAAAATTACATGGTCACCCTAAGTGAAAAGTATGGGAAAGTGTTGATCATTGACCACACCACGTGTCACAGACACTAGAATAGGTTTATAGTTCTTATATGTGATGAAATCGAGGATCAAAACAACATTAATTATGTTAGGGAAATATTCCCCAGGTGCTAGTTTATATATTTTTTCTGTTTGTTGAATTTTATCCTAGTAGTTTTAGTAAACCCCCTCAATGCCTATTTTACCAACACTGATTATTCCTAACACGTTATTAGATTGACGACCCGATTGAGGCTATGTGTAGTTAGTTCTTAGCTTCCTAACATCTCTGTAGATGATCCGGTAATTGCCACTACCTACAATTTTTTGTGGTTTAGTAGTAGGAACGGAAGCAAAAATACCTCTATCTTTGACCCATAATACTTAGCCTTCTCTCGGTTTAGTAGATTTTCAGTGGTTTATTAGCGACGATGGGATGAGGCGAGTCAGGCTTTTTTCCTCTTCACTATAACAGGCCTAATTCTTATAAACCTAAGAGAGAGGGTGACCAGTTCCCTCCCGAGCGTCGTTAAATACACGGGAGGGAGACTATTATGGATTAAAGATAGAGATTTATATGTTGCTCTCATTCCTACTACTATACTAGAAAGAATGGTAGATAGTGGAAAGCACCGGGGTCATACACAGAGATGTTAGGAATCTAATAATTAACTAAACACAACCGCAGTCGGGTCATCAATTCGATCACGTGTTAAGAATAAACAACATCATGAAAACAGTCGTTGGGGGAGTTTGTACCAACAACTACTAGTATGAAACTTATCAAAAGAATTAACAATAAAAACTAACACTCAGGGAATATTTGCATTATATGGTCAATGTCAATTCTATCATCGATTTCATCAAATAGAAGAACTCAACCCTGTTATAGTGTTTGTGTCATGTGATGCAGGAAATGGCCAAAACACCCCCTATCTGTTACATAGAGGTGCACATATAAAACCTTCCATCAGCCTCGCCTCCGTAACTATGGGAGTGCAATAATGGCTATAGTTCATTACGCCGGTTTGATTATCCCCTATGCGAGTAAGTCCCGAGTGGAATAACATGAACGAACTACCTCTAGGCCTATAAAGGCAAAGGAAGTAGCCGTATTATCGATGGCTCTAGGATCAACAAGATAATCCTAGTTTGCTACCTAATCTATCTCTTCGAACTTCTTTGGTTTGCTAACTAGATGCATGGTCGATAGTGACAGTTAAACATAGTAACTTTCAGCACACGCCCAATTCTGGACTATCGTCACCCCAAGCGTATCTAGGTACCTTAACCAGGGAGTAGCAATAGTGCACCAACATGAAAGTATACTTGGTTGGTGCCAACAAAGTGTGACGATCATGCAATTCACAAGAATTTTAAGAACAAGCCAACATAATAATCACAAAACACATAGAAATAGGTAGATCTAGAAATCTCACAAAATAAATATCAACACATGAATACAAATATTATCCCCAAGTAAGATCTCTACTCCCTAATAAATAGATCCATGGAAAATATTGAGTTAAATGCCATAGATCTAGGAAAATTAGAGAAAGAAAATGGAAGAAAAATAAAGAAAAGAGATGGAAAAAATAAAGAGAAGAGAAGGAAAAGAGAAGAAGTACTCTAGAGAGAGAAAACTCTCCTCTTCCTTTTACCTTCCAAGAGAGAGAAAAACATATATTATTCCCACTTAATTCACCCTAGAAGAATAAATGCTCCTATATATAGAAGTAGGGAATTGGGCCTTGAAAAAGGCCCAAAATAGTCCAAAACCCATAGCAGTCGCAACTGGCGCCGAAGGGGGGGAAGGTAACTCGTGATACTGGTAAGCCTCGTGCTGATGGGCCTTGGCACAACCCGTATTACTTGGCACATGCCGTGCTGGTCCCTGGCATAAAACCCTCTTCATGCTAAGACCTGGAACGAGGCCCCATCGTGCCTGCGAGGTCCGTGTCAACCGACACTCCATTTTGCACCTTTTGATTCACGTCACACATTGTTTAGCACTCCCCATTCGCTGGAACCTCATTTTTCTCAGTATTTCGGTGCACCCCACTTTATTGATCACAACTCGTGGATTAGTCTTGGCATTTTTGTAGACAGACCATGTGAAACGAAACATCCTGCTCCTATAATTAGCCGATTTTTTGAATGAAAAAGTGACTTGGAGTGCACGGACAGCCGAAACAGGCGCCATCCATGCTGGAAATTGGCACGGCTCATGTTGGTTTGTACGAGCTGTACCGAGGCTTCCTGACATGGGTCGTGTCGCTTGGTACGTTTTGTGCTAGGCTTGTCCTCGTACCAACTTTGGGAGGTCCACGCCGGTCGTGGCTGGCTGACTTGTTTGCTCCATCACGGGTGAACCATTGATCTGATTTGGGAATTCTTACAATCAATATTATGGAGCTCGAGAAGAATAATCCAATAGTGAATCACGATTAACACCCCGAGAGCTAATTCCTAGTTTTTAGTAGCTATACAATGGGCCCTGATAGTTATAGACCTTATATTTATCACGAGGTATGATTTCCTCTTCCTGTTGAGCGCTATGATGGATATTCCCGGTAGAGCTCCCCTGTGATCCATGCTACTACCGCGTAACAATTGAGACCTACGCAGGGTTTTGTTCTTTTAAGCGGGGGCATGTTAGCCATGGTAGTGAGGATTAGAGGTGGCCATTGTGTAACACACCTCTAGCTATATGTGGAGAAGGCGAGATGTTAAGGAGGTAGAATCGACGTGTGACAGACAAAGGGAGTTCCCGGGTAATTATCATCTCCATATCGTGTGATGTAGCCCTAAATAGAATTATAGATCTTTAATATGAATAGAAGTCTAGGATCAAATCATTTAAGTTAATCATGTGATATAAATACCCCCAAGGATATTTATAATCATCTTAATCTCGTTATATTTTTATGATCATAGTCGTAGTTAATATCAACACCCCCCCAATTATGCTTGCTACTCCTAACACACCCTTGGGGTGACGCCTGAGGGTGAACTTTGTTGTGCTATCTTTTAAATACTAATATCTCTATGGACAATACCTGGACTTTCCATTATCTACCTTAAAGTGGATAAGAGTAAAAAATAGGAGCAACATAAAAATTTCATCATTGGTTGCAAGGTATCGAGTTTTTTAATGACGTTCAGGGTCCCCACCAAATTTTAGTCCAATTGCCGGGATACTGAGGCGTGTTTGATTGATAGCTAGCTTAGTTAGTTAGTTGAGTATTTTTTTCTTATTAGTTTGTTAGTTTTTGTGTTGAGCACTTGTTTAACATTTCTTGAAGTATTATCATTGGTTTGCTAGTGTTTGTTTAAGGACGAGTACTGTACTGTTCCTTGTTTATGGTACACACCTGTACCACGAATCTAGGAACTTTACATTGCTTACCTGAAAATGCAGGTTAACGGAGGAGAAGAAAGAGAAGACTGAGAGGCGAGAACTAAGTGAAGTTGAAGAGGAAACCATAATGGCCAGAGGCAATAGGACGTTAAGGGAGTTCATGGCTACATACTTGGAGAATCAATCCCTTTGCATCATCTTTCCACCACTCCTAGAAAGTGTGATTTGTAAGCTTAATTCAAGGATGATCCAGTGTTTTTTCACATTCCACGGTATGGCCGAAGAAGACCGAATAAGCACCTCTCGGAATTTAATCTAGTCTGCAAAAACATGAACTCATTGGGAATTTTTGAAGAGAATTATAAACTTAGATCCATATCGTTCTCACTCCGAGATGTAGCAAAAAATTGCTTATACTATCTACCATCGGGATGCATTACCTCATGGTTGGACATGAAGAGACGTTTTTTAGAGAATTTCTTCCCCACCTCTAAATCAGCCGAACTCAAGAATTAACTTTCCTACACCACCCAACACCCGAATAAGACGTTATATGAATATTGGGAGAGATTCAAGTGACCCCTGGAAAGTTGGCCATAAAAACTATTCAAGGACTGATATACTACTTCTTCGAGGATTGATGTACTACTGTTTGGTTTACTACTTCTTCAAATATTGATGCGATGAAGATATGATAATGGTAAACGTGACCTACAATGGTTCGATTCCAAACAAAATCCTGAAGGATGCTATGGCTCTCTTTGAGGGGATGGAAAATGGGACGAGTCAATTTAGCACTTGGTCAAGAACCCAAGTTGGTGAAGATGTGACTCAATCCCCCAAATTAGAGGAGAAGGTCCAAGCTTACTTCTATGATGAAAGAGTTCATGAAGGGAAGAGTCTAACAAGTTAGATTCTGTAGAGTTTATGCCTTAGACCATCCAATAAACATGTGTCTTCAAGTGGTGGAAGAGTTTGTGAAAGTGAAAGCCTTGGAATCAATAAGGTAGAAGGTTAGGAGAGAATAGGTAATATGATTTGGGGCAACAACAAGGATTTCAAAGAACCAAGATGAAGATGATGGAAACCAAGACCCCTATGCTAATTCCTTCGATCCCCCTTACCTAAACCACCCTAACTACCCTTGGAGAGCTGACCTATAAGAGAAAAATGCTTATAGGGGAGGCCAAGTTTACAATTTGAGAGGAGCTCCACAACCTTACCCTAGAGGAGAAGGCACTTTGATCAACCGTGTAGTGAACCTCAAGTCAGAACACGGTGAACTAATAGAGGATATTGCTATATTCACAAAGAGCAATAAGATCTTTGTAGAGAGGACAAGGCGGGATATTGAAGATTTAAGCACGGGGATATGTTCAAGCGTAAAGAACCTTGAGGTTCAAGTGGGATAATTGGCCACCTCGGTTAGCCAACTCAAAGCAAGGGATTCCAACAAACTACCTTCCTAACCCAAACTTAATCCAAGGAATATTAGCGTGATCACATTGTGAGATGGGAAGGAGTTTAGGCATCCTGAAAAGGAAGTTGTGCAAGAAGATAATTGCTTGGTAGAGAAAACCAAGCCACCACTTGAAGAAGATGAGATTTTAGTTTGAAGAGAAGACCGGGGATGTGAAGTCCAAGCCGAATATTGGAAAGGATTGCTCCAACCGGGATTTCCCCACATGAAAGGGAGATTGTTACACCTCCTCCTCTATTTCTCAAGGCATTTAGAGGCAAAGCTAAGGTGGGAGTCAATGATGAGAACATTCTAAAAGTCTTCAAGCGTTGAGAGGTTAAAATCCCTCTTCTTGATGTCATTGATCAAATTCCTTCATATTCTTTTTATTAAAATGTATACACTAAGAAAATGGCTAAATCAGTAAAGAAAGTAGGGAAAGGTGAAATTAGGAGGATTAGACCCTTTATCTCATTAAAGTGTACCTAAAAAGTGTGGTGATTCGGGAATGTTTTTAATACCCATAGTCTTAGGTGGTAGAGTAGTGAATGATTCCATGATTGATTTAGGGGCATCCCTTAATGTCATACCATATAGCCTCTACAACGATCTAAACCTAGGATAACTTAAAGAAACTAGGAAAATATCTAACTGGCAAACCACTCAGTTCTAAGGGAGTAGTAAATGATGTGATAGTTAGAGTGGGTAAATTGATGTTTCCCATAGACTTCTATGTCCTTCATATGTTGCATGAAGGTGATTCACCCCTAATTTTGTTGGGGAGACCATTTCTCAAAACATCAAGGACTAAAATAGATGTTTACCTTGGGACACTAACCTTAGAGTATGGAAGGGACTAAGTGGGTATTGAGATCTATCAATCTAATCAAGCATCTCCTTCCTCATTTGCATGCAATGACATTAGTACCAGCTATAAGATTGATCATATATGCATTAATGATGAGTTTGATGAACCACTACCCAACATTGAGACTTTACATAATCATACGTTGATGAATGAAAATGTTGTCGATACTTGCTTCAAAGGTGATATTTATAAGTTGCTCCTATACTCACTCCTAACTAAGATTGCGTAGCTAGTGGTACGTACAAGTGTCTTTCATAGATATTCCAGTGTCCAAGGGTTAGCCAAACACAACCCAAAATCGGGAATCACGCCAATCGTGTGTCAGGAATAGCTAGTACTAACAACAAGGGGGGATTTTGTATAACTAATAAATACGAGCATGAAAGTAAAGTGAAGTAAAATATCAATTAACTAATATTGGGGGTTTATTTTCATAACATAACCAACATATGGATTTGATCCTAGATTCTAATCTCATAAAAACTTATAAACCTAACTTCATGTTATGTAACATACTGTTGAGACAGCCAGGAATTCCCACTAACTGTCACACAGTGGTTTGACTCCCCCTAAAAAAACTCACCGCCTCCATAACTAAGGATATGCTCTAGTTTTCTAACTCTGAATTTCACCCATGTACTCTACACACGATGGTAACGAGCCCCCTATTAAAGGAACTAAACCTTGCGTGGGCCACACAGTTAGATGTCGGAGTAAGCCTGTCACCGGGCTCTCCACTATGGACACCGACCCTAGGCCTAGAGAGGTAAAGGAATCGGTGCCTTGTGATAACTCTAGGGTCAAAACGACCCTTGTCGCTACAAACTATGAATGCTCAATTACTGGGATAAGCTAGGGTTTCCCCCATTAGGAATTCATATATAGCAATCCATGGTCCACTGCTTCTAACATGCAATTCCTCACATGACTAGATTACAATAAATCTAACAATTATCTCAGCACTCACAAGATAGATTTAATGCACTCATCTTCCCTGTAACCATAAGACTACAATAAAAATAACCTACCACTCCAAAATTTGCATTCAAGCCTAGCACGATATTATGCAACGAATAAAATCATGTGTGCATCATAAAACATGTCATGGAATTAATCAAACAAGAACATATATAATCCACAAATCATACACAATAATAATAACACGGAAAATTATGTGAATCTAAGAATCTCACAAATCCAAGTCAAGTCATGAATACAACTACTACCCAAGAAATAAAACTACTATACTAGCATTAAATCCATGGAAATAATAGGATTAAATGCCTTGAATCTAAGAGTAAATGAAGAGACAAGATAGAAAACCCTAGAGAGAGTTCCTAGCCTCCTCTTTCCACCAAAATAAATCTATATAACTAAAATTTTAAATCCTAGGAGACTAGAGGCACTATATATAGTGTAGGGTAAATTGGTCCCAAAAATCCCAATTTGGAAACCCTAGTGCCACACTGGCACGGATCATTCCAGGTTTCACGGCATAGCCAGCACGTCCCGTGTTAGACGTCGTATAGGTGCTTGAAAATCATGAATTGAGCAAATGGGCTGTGAAGGTTTGCATGGCCCATTGTTCGGGTCTTCAACTTTGGGCTTTTGAGTGCACGGAACATGTATATTTGTATGTCTCATCGTCAGGGTGTTGAACCTCCCAATCTTTGTGCACGGGTTGTGCAGGTTTGCACGACATATATTAGGCCCCATCGCTTGTAACACGGACTCTGGCACAAGCCGTGCCATTTTATACATCCCGTGTCATTTCATCATTACTCCGACTTGGCTTCTTTCATCAACCCTTCTACTTTCTACAATGTTTTGACTCGTGACCTTCAATCCTCTATAAAAATTTCAATTTGCCTTCGTTTACCTACTCTGAAGTGCTTACGAGAAATCTATAATTAAGCTCACAAAATAAGAACTAGATGCTAATAAAGACAAAAATCCATTAGACTCAGTATAGGTTACAAAATGAAGGATTTAGATTAAAAAAAACTAAAAATTGTCGTCTAAACCCCTTATTATGTAAACCTATCCAAACCTAGAAATCTACCCACAAAAACATAATAAAAGAGACGTTAAATTCTTTAGGAAATACATGCATTTGAAGTCTCATCAAATCCCCACACTTAAACATTTACTCATTATCAAGTGAACAAGAACAAGAAAAAATTTAAGCGTAAACTAGCATGAAATATTTTTTCCAAAATGCCCAACATTATATTCCTAGACTACCCTGGCCCCCAAAACATAAGAATCTCTCACACTCCCACATTCCAAACCAAAAGTAATCTAAACAACCAACAAACCATAAAAAGAGTGAGGTACACATACAATGTGACGTTAACTTACCTTACTTAGCTAAGAAGCTATTAAATAGATAATCCAAGAGAAGCACAGAATATTTCAATTTCTCTTTTTTTCTCTAATTTTTCCTAGAAGCCCTCTTGGGTTTTCATCTTAGCTTTACACATTTTTTAAGCTCGTCCTCACATTTTTTCCACACCATTTGGCCTCTCATTTTTGCATATCAAAACCTTGAAATCCAAGTCAGGCAACTCGCCACCTCGGTGAGCCTACTTGAATTCAAAGAGTCTGAAAAGATCCCTTCCCAACTGGAGATCAATCCAAGAAATGTGAGTACGTTGAAGTTAAGGAACGGTAAGGAGATGTGTGGGCCTGAAAAGGAAATCTTGCAAGTGGACGACTTGATTGTGGAAAGCTATAAGAATAACTTGGAAGAGCGTGAGATGGTTGTAGAGGAGAAGCCTGTCAAACAACTTCCCACACCCGAGGTGAGGATGAATCATCCACCACCTTTCCCTAGTTCACTTAGGGGAAGACCGAAGGTGGCAACCAACGATGCAAACATTTTCAAAATCGAGAAGATTGAGTTTAGCATTTCAATTTTGAATTTAATTAAGCATGTTCCTTCTTATGCTAACTTATTGAAAATTTCATATACTATGAAGAGAATAAACCAATAAGGAAGGTAGGAAAATTGAAGATAGAGGGAGTGACTACTCTAAATCATAGGAACTTGCCAAGAAATGTGATAACCCCAGGATTTTTTCAATTCCTATATCTTTAGGTGGAAAATGATATGTTAGATTTAGGAGCATCTATTAATGTGATCCCTTATAGCCTTTATGAAAACCCATACATAGGTGAGATTAAGGAAACTATGGTAATTGTCAATTTTGCCGATCATTCCCAAGCTAGCCCTCGAGGTTTAGTTAAGGATGTAATGGTTAGAGTAGGCGATTTAGTGTTTCTTGCAGACTTATATGTCCTTGATGTAGTGTACGATGGTGGTGCACCTACAATTTTATTGGGGAGATATTTTCTAGAAACATCAAGGACTAAGATAAATGTTCATTTCTAGACACTAATCCTAGAGGATGACATTGATAAGGTGGGATTTGAAATCTATAAATATGATTCACCTATTCCCTCTGTTATGTGCAAAGGCTAACTTTGTGTGATCAAGTTGCTCAATGTGAAAACCCTTTCATGATTGATGATGATGATTGCCTAGATGAAGTTCTTGATGATAATGAGAATGATTGCCTAAATAATATTCTTGATAATGATGAGGGTGATGAAGGAAATCATACTTTGTGCTTCAACTGTGATGATCATGTCGATGAGACTTATGTTTTGCATGATGTTAGTGATGACAAGTCTATCTTGGATTTTTTTTCTATACTCACTAACATTTAGAGGTTAGTGGAGAGTGGCAAGGATGTAAAACCTCCTCGACCGCCTCCTAAACCTGAGGAAATAGCTAAGGACTAAACATTGTCTAGGTATGGACATTCACTCTCTATGGCTAGCAAAGCGCTTAAAGGTATAGATGGCACTTTGTGTAGACCTCTCCCAAAGGATATCATCGTGGGTGGAATTTCCAATGGCAAGTCCGGAGACCCAACAACAGGTTATTTTTTTGTTGAAATGCATGAAAAAATAAATCGTGAGGACGACAATAAAAATACGGTGCTATTTCTTACATTGTTTTGATGTTTTTTGGTAGATAGTTTATGCATGTTTTTGTGTGTGCCAAAGGATCTTTGGTGAAACTCTTGTTGATCGTTAAGTTTGAGATTGGGTCTCGTACTTTGTAGTTGAAAGGAAATAGGATTTGTTGGGTGACTATTTTTTTTTGAAAAAAAGAAGGCACAAGGGAAAACAAGGCCATATTCACTGGCCAACCCA
>JAULKM010162773.1:0-13999 GCA_032355605.1 Rubia tinctorum | reverse complement strand
TAAAGTGCCAACCCCCCCCCCCCCCCCCCCCCCCCCCAACACGAGGCAACCTCATGTCAGGCACCCTCAATATGAGACTTTAGGTGGCACACTTGTGACACTGCTTTGTGTTGTGCTGTAGGTGGGTCTAAAATTCATATTTCCGAGAAATTTACATTTTATGTCAAAACATGCATTTTTGGCCCATTAATTCAGCAAATCTTTTATTCTCTATGATTTTTTATGTAAATAGTACTATAATAAATATCACCACCTCCCTTAGTCATTAGTTAAGTGGTACTTTTGTCCCCTAGAGTTTCTATTTCACCTATGCCATCCTTATCTCCTTTGTACCTCACTCCTAAATCACCTTCTTTTAGAAGAGCATGAATTGCTAAAAATAAGAGTCCATAGTAAATTCTCCTACCCATAATAATAATTTAGCTCATTCAAGTCCCTCAAGAACACTCACTCTCACTTCATATTGGAAAAACTCAAAAATTTGAAGCTTTTTCTCTATAAAAAAAAGCATTTTTTCTTCTTCTTGTGTAGATTTTTCAGTTCTTAGCTTCAACTCTGGGTAATCCTTTGAAATTTATGTTTACTTTATTTATTTAGCATGATGGTGTTATGAAGAAAGGCACGAGCTTTGAAAATTTGATGTGTTTCTGGGGAAGTATTTGGGTTATATGTTGATCTTGTATTAAACTAAGTGTGGGGGAAGTATATGTTCTTGTGCTTTAATGATATGATCTTCATTTATCAGTGGTTGTTTAGGATGAATTATTCTTGATTTCATTATTTTCTTGATGGAGTTATATGGTTTTCCATGAGTTTGTTATTAGGAATAATGATTCTTTATAGATAAGCCTTTATGTTGAGATAACATGCTTTGTAATATCTTGGCTATTTAGAAGGATTTTTCTTCTTAAATGATACTTGATGCATGCCTTTGTGTATTCTTAAATGACGACCTTATTCTTGTTGTGATTGAACAAAAAGGAATTGATCGGAAAAAAGAACAACTTCCCAGGGTGACAAAGGAAGAAAAATGACTAAGTTTGGGAGACGAGAGCTGACGACTTCCTTTCCTCCTAACCCCTTCATTGTTGTTGAGGATTTCATGGAGTTGACCACCATTTGTGGGAGTACGGTCCAAAGATGGAGGTACTTGAATAGCCCAAAGAATACCATATTGGAGATGAAGTTTGCATGCAAGGAGACCTTGACAGCTCCAGGTCTACTCGAGCCCGTCACTTATTTGCTAAGCCGAATAGGCCTAGAGGGTTTTATAGACAAGTATTACAAGGCTTACATAAGGTAGACTTTGAAATATTTGGTAACTTTAGAGCAAGAAACGGTCAATGATGGGAGGAAGGTCGTCTATTTCACTTCAATAATGAGGAGTACACTATGTCGCATCGTGGTATTGCCCAAGCATTCGGGTGGAAGTACAGAAAATAAGTTCCAAGGACACACCAGCAAGGCCTTCCAATTTCATTAAGCAATTTTTTGAGGATTCCTTTGGGCACAGAGGGGAAGCATTTATGCAAGAGTACCGCAATAGTTCACCCGATTTTGCAGTACGTCCAACGACTCTTAATCATGGGAGTATTCTCACATTGCCCCAATTCAGACGTCCAAATCCTTTAGGAGATGTCTCCAAAGGTAAATTTCTACCCAAATTTGGTGAGGGCCTTCGTGGAGGAATTCTTATCTACGGAAAAAAAAGAAAGGTGGCAAGATACCGATGTGAGGCATGGTTGGACTCTTAGCCCAACACTTGGGATATCTGATTCCTTCTCTATTTGCTTTGGCCAACTTAGGTAGTTCGGGGACGAGGTACACTATGGATAAGTTAGCATATGCTTCAATGATTTCTGCCACTACCTCAAAGTACCAATTCATTTGGTTATACAGTGGCTCTACAGTTTGCAACTTCATGGTTCTTCCGCAACCGGAGCGCACATTTATCAACCAAGACACTATATTGGACGAATTATTTCTATCACCCGATCTGCGGTTTAAGAAAAGCTTGTACAATTTTTTATCAAGCCCGGACATAGACGTTGAGGAGGAGAATGGTGAGATTCTATATAGGGCATAACTTACCCATAGACTTCCTCGGCTAACTGTGTACTTATGGGGATCAACTCACTAGTTCTACCCAAATTTTTCAAGAGGTTGGTCATGCAGTAGGATCGATGAGTTTTCAATTTGAGGAGTTCGGGACTAGGTTAGACTTTATAGAGGGCACCATGCGAATTTGGGGAGCTAGGTTGGACTTCATTGAGCAGGAAATGAAGGAGGAGTTCGTTATTGCGGATGTACTAGAGGATGCTATCAAGAAGTTTATCGAGAGATTCCATTCCTCGAGGCTTGATGGTTTTTGGGATGTTATTCCCATTGGGAGGCTAGAAATGAGACATTAAGAAATGAGGAGGAGACGCGAGACAAGACACTTGAGGGAGGACCCTTCGGGGTCACAAGAGTGGGTTCCACTAGTTTTCTCTTTCTCACTTATGATTTCTATCGTTTCATTGCACTGGGGACAATGCAAAGTTCAAATATTGGGGTGGGATTAGTGAGGCACTTAGGAGTTTTTCATCTCAAGATTCCTTTGTGTTTTTTATGTCATTTTGTTTGGGGATGTTTTTGATGCACTTTGGTGTTGTGCTTTGGTCTCTAGGGTGTTATCTTTTTGTTTTAGGGATGTTTTGGAAGAATTTCGGTGGTGTAATTTTTTGTTTCTCTTATCTTCATATAGTATGAAGCCCTCCTTCAAGTATTTTGTGCTACACAGAAATTTTTTGAAAATTTTGAAAAACATATATATTATATATAGCTAAGTCAGAACCGAAAGGGAGACTTAGACAAAAATAGGAGAAAGCTCGGCTAGGTCGAAAGATCAAGGCAAAAATGAGAGGCAAGTCCCAGCTAGGTTGTAAAACCTAGGCAAAAATGAGAGGTCGTGTAGAAAACGGTGAGTGGTGAACTCAACACGTGTGAATGCTAGAATGAAAATCTGAAAGGGCTACTAGGAAAATTGAGGGAAATTGGGAGAAAACAGAAACTTCAAACATACGTTATACTACTACTTTTTTAAATCGGTTATTCGGGGGGTCAAAAATCAAGGTAAAAACCCCCCAATAACAGAGGTCAAACTACCTATTTCTTTTAGTGTGGGGTGGTGTAATTATTGGGTGATTATTCTTGAGCAGAATTTTAATTTGAATATCACTGGGCTGGAAGATCAAGTCTCTATGGGGGAGGCATTACAGAAGGCGAAGCGTACGGTGGATGAGAACTTCAAAAATAAGGTGAGGGGCGATGGCTATCTTTTTGGTTGATTCAGGATCTAGGTAAAATGGCATCGTTGCCTTTGATGAAGGAATGGAATAATGTACAATAAACATTTATCCAGCTAAAGAAAGCATCTAGAAGACCAGTGATACAATGAAGGTCGATTCTCCAACTGGATTGATTCGTGCTAATCAGACTGCCAGTTGTGCTAAAAAATTAATGAGGGCAAGGATAATTAATGAGACCAGTTATGCATCATTTAGACTAGAGTAATCTGAAAGTAATGAATTCACAAGCATAAACTAGTTGATCACTCTAGTCTAAATGATGCATCAATTACACAATAAAGCACAAATAGATTTGATAATCAATGGCAAAAAGTAGAATAAAACCAAGTCTAATAATATCATGCTAGAAGTGCTTACTAATTGCTCCCAAGATGATATTTATCCTAGATATGCAAAATCAAATCCCATGAAAAACATACGATAAATGTCAAGCATTAATGAAGAAAACTAAGGTTTTTGTTCGCCCATTTACACAGTGGATAGAAGTTGCGTTTTATAGTTCAAGGAAAGTGAAGAAGAAAACTTGCAAAGTTGAGCCTACGAGCCATCTTCACTGGTCGTGCTATATAGTGCAGTTCGTGAAATGCACGTCTTTACAGAACGTGGTATATAGCACGGTCCGTGAAGCTATCTTTATCCACCTTCTACCGGTTTTAAGAAAAATTGGTCGTCAAGAAGATGATCAAACACTTGATAAATCAAAGAATTATGATATAAAGACATATGCTATCATTATAACTCACTAACTGATAAAATCTCAATTCAGTACCAATCAACCCACTAATCTATTACAAATTAGACTTCAAATGTGCTAAAAATAGGATCTAAATCAAGCACATCAGGTACTAGAGCTGGAATTGTTTCTGATATCGCAAGTCCACTCTTCTGATCTCTATTTCAGCTCAATGAGATTACCTACACATTTCGAGAACATATTACCAATAACGAAAGTGTGTTACACGCACGACGATTTCCTTTGGTTCCGACATTTGAAAAATCATAGCTACCACGAAATGGAAGTTACTTCTGAAATTGAGAGCTTTTGTATATTCTGAACTGGTGGATTATGTAAGCAAAATTGGGAAATTAAAGACGGCTGAAGTACATAACAAAATGAAAAGAGGGGATGACACAAAGATAAAAACCTCGGCTGATATACCACAAGAAAATACACCCAAAGCACAGATTCTATCTATGGCTGATAATCAATGGGAAACTGGTAACAAAACATAGGATTCAAGGATATGGAATCTTGGATGATCAAACTGAATGCAATCTGTGTGGGGAAGAAGCAAGATACCACGAAGCAATTTTTTGTTTATTGTGATTATGTAAAGAAGTTGTTTGAGAATTTACATATTACAAAATGCAGCAGCATGAGACATCTGAAAATGTGGCTATATCAGATGGAGCAAAGAAGGAAAATGAAGAAACTAATCAAGACTTATACTTGGATGGAACGCAAACAAGGG
This sequence comes from Rubia tinctorum, assembly GCA_032355605.1. NCBI lineage: Eukaryota > Viridiplantae > Streptophyta > Magnoliopsida > Gentianales > Rubiaceae > Rubia > Rubia tinctorum. Next base: position 9,177 of record JAULKM010162773.1, on the reverse strand, counting down.
ATCTTCAGTTAACAACAACTATGATTTTTGGCATTTCAAACCGCATCAGAGGGTGACTGGATGGAGCAAAGGACTTGGAAGAAGAAGCTTAACAGTATGATGAGTTCAATTTTGATAGAGGGAGAAATGTGATGTAAATTTGTTAAAGGGTAGGAAAGAGAAAAGTTGGGCTGGAAATGCTTGTAATGGGCTCAGTCAGAGAGTCCAAAAGAGTTTTTTTTTTGCAATTAATATACAACCTCTTCATAAACAAATAGCTACCACGACGTTCGTAAATAGCTACATAATTTTAAATGGAGGCAATGGCACCTCCGTGCAACAAAGGGGTTGGATCTGCAATGGTGCAAGGGACGATGGTTATAAGTACCATCCAAGTATATCTTTCGCCGCCCTTTATAACCCTATACGGAACTAGTGGTTTAACTACCAATTTTTTTCCTCTTATGTTGTCGTTAGATTTTAATTCTTTGGATTCTTCCTCTTTTCCTTTGTATTCAAAAGTTGATGAGTGATTTTATAAATTATAACTTTATTGGAAATATCCATTGCTTCTTGTGAGTGGACGGTCTTTGTTTCCACTATTTTATTTTGTCTATTAATAAGGTGAGACAACGTCTTGTGTGAGATAGTCTTACAACGAGATCCGAGATTAAGTTGTAAAGATATCAGCATGGGATTTCAACTTGAATTTTTGAAAGCTCAGGGGCTGGATGTGAAAATTTGATAATTTTATTTAAGTCCAGGTATAAATATTAATCTTTCATCTTCTTCTCCCACATTTTCCTGACTTCTTCTGCAACCGCTCTGCAACTACTCTCTCATTTTCTATACGAGCTCCAAATTTCAACCGCACACAACATGTCATTTCCTTGGATTTGACTGCACAGTTCTCCATTTCTCTTCCATATTTATCGCGCATAGTCATTCGCAAGGAATACAGGGAAGTTGCGCTTCATTTTTTGGCAATTTTTCCAATTTTAACTTTGGTTTTCGGCAATCGAACACAATGCGACCTTTGTTTTGTATTTATCTTTGAAGGTAATGGTTTCCCTCTAGTTTTATATTCATATATTTTTTTGGTTCATGTGATATTCAAGGGTTTGTGTCTTTTTTAATAAGTATTATTGTGCTTATTTTGTGATTTTTGTTCATTATGTAGTTGAATTGTGTTTTATTGTGTGTTAAATCTGATGTTTTAGGGTTTGTGTTGTTCAATGTGTTGATATTTAGGGATTTCTGTTTTTTTGTGTTTGGTGAATTATTCTTATGGATTTGTACTAATTTTCGTGTTGTTGTTATTGATGTTGTTTCTTAGATGTCTAAGAGACTTGCCCACTGTTGCTGTAATTAATAAGGAATTAGAATCTGTAAGTTTTATTACTTTTTAGTTGTGATATTTTAGATACTATTGTTGATGCTTCTCGTTTTCTGTTTGATGTTTGATGATTAGGTTTTATGTATTGTTATCTGTGCTGGTGTTATGTTTTAATTTCAATGTTTAATGCTTGGGTTTTTTCATGCTTAAGTGTGCAATTGATGTTTAGTTTTGATTGTGTGTGATATCCTAGTGTTTCGTTATGATTTGTGCTAATTTTTGTGTTTTTGTTTCTTAGATGTCTAAGAAAAATTTCCATTGCTGCTGCAATCAAGAACGAAAGAGGATCTATAAGTTCCAGTTATGATGTTTTACATATTGTTGTTGATGCTTTTGGTTTTCTGTTTTCTGTTTCATGTTTAGGTTTTAAGTTTTTCTACCCGTGTTGGTGTGATGTTTTAATTTTAATGTTTGATGTTTGTGGTGTTTTCATGTTTAAGTGTACAATTGATGTGCAGTTTTGATTGTATGTGATTTTTTTAGGTTTTTGTTACAATTTGTGTTGATTTTTGTGTTTTTGTTTCTTAGATGTCTAAGAATACTTGCCTAGTTATGTTGCAATCAAGAAGGAAGCAAGATCTGTAAGTTTTTTTCCCAGATGTGATGTTTTGAATATTGTTGTTGATGTTTCTAGTTCTATCTTTGATCTTTCATTTATTAAGCTTTAAGTATAGGTGTGATGTTTTAATTTCAGTGTTTGCTACTTGTGGTGTTTTCATGTTTAAATCTGCAACTGATATTCAGTTTTGTTGTTTTGATATTTTAGTGTCTATGGTTGATGTTTTTAAAATTTGATATACTTGATATTTCTTAATGTAGATGTCAGTGATGTTATGTGTGCTATTGTGATATTTTAATTTCGGATATTGATGTTTTTAATATTGCACGTAATGTTTTATGATTAATTTACAGGAACATTTTTCCGAGCAAGAGATCTACAATGTCATTGATGAGATAATAAAATAAATGTTATGAGAAATCATGCTCCTCATGCGTTCCCTTGAACAGAGTACAGGAGTCGACCTTTGATCTTAACGTTGGTGGAGTAGAAGAGTCATCCTCTTCAAAATCAACATGAGAAAACGCAAGTATGTGAATAAGCGAGCAACGGTAGAAAAATAGAATTTGATTGTTTGAGATTTATTGTTTGAGAATAATATTTTTATAATATTGGTTTATTTGTTCGAGTTGAGGCACTGGATTGTTATTGATGTCTTAGCTTTATTTGATTTTTTATTTTTATGTTAGCGATATGTTAGGGTATTTGAACTCTTTGGTAATGAAGGATTTTTAATAAGTTATTTCAAATGCAACAATAGTGGAGTATATAAGCGCAGTGGAGCATATGAATATCTTGTTTAAATCAACTTCTTCATCAGTACTTTTGTAAAACATCAAACAAAAAAATTGAACCATCACAGCGTAACAGTATAGCATCACAGCAAGACAGTAAAATTTATTCAAGTCCCAACAACCTGATTTTATATCGAATGAGCATTATTTGTATTTTAATTTTGTATTGGATGTTATTATTATTTTGGAAGTTTAACTAATTCTATTTGATGTTTAACTATTTTTCATTTAATGTGTATTTTAGTTTATGCATAAATGTAAACTATTGTAATTTGATGTATATTTCAAGATTTTATTTGATATTTAACCATTCTAATTTAATATTTTTAGTATTTTATTTGATTTTAAACATTTATCTGAAGTGCATTTTTGTTTTTTTTATGTTTTATCGTTGAAAAGTCAATAAATTACTAACTTTGATTTTGGCCTAATTAACTTCTCGAATCTACCATTTCATACATAACTTGGATTTTTTCCCTCTAATCCTACGAGAGAACAGACCTTTGAGACAACGCCCGGTGTTGGTACCCGGCGTTGTTTGTGTGGTGGTGTAATGCTCTTTGTAAGCTGGCGTTGGTAGGAGTGGAGCAGTGCTATTGCCAAAAATGGATCTGCTCGGCGCAGGTGGTGAACGAAAACAGTGGTGCCACAGTGAAGAACGAGAGCGAGCAGTTGAGGTATAGAAGGATCGCGCTTTTTGGGCTCTCTTATAGAACACCATATATGGAATAGGTGGCCTCAATGCCACCACTTTTTTGAACGGGAGAGGCGGAGGAGGGAGAACTAAATTGTTTTAAAATTTAAAAATATTACTATTTTTTTTAAATTGAAAACTAAATTGTATTGTAGAACCATCAAATGATCTACAAAAAATATATAATATTTCAAAAAAAAGAAACATTAATATCAATTTTAAAATGGATGTGCTAAAAAACTGACACATTAATCAAAATGAAAGTATAAATTAAAATTTAAGATAGTAAAATATCACTAACTAGTGTCAACATGTATAAAGTGTCAAAATTTTAACATGTAAATAAATATTTACAATAAAAGATGAATATTTAACTTTAAAACGCATGATTTTAGTGAAAGGGGATTCTGGAAAAACATCTAAAGGTTTCGTTAAAACATCAGCAACTAAAAATGAAACATCAAGTGTGGTAGTAAAAATCCGGGCATTGCAAAGAAATGGGGAGAAAAATTGACCCGCAAGAGTTTTCGACTCGGATTCTTGATTTGCGAGATTCTTATGACCCGGAATCGTTAATTCCCCAATTATTTATGCCTGACACCCCCCAAAATGTGTTATTTGTACCCAAATCCCTCCTTCCTCTCACATACTTTCTCAAATTATATTTGGAGCCCATCTCTAACTAAGTTTCATAATATTGCACATTAATGCTTGATATCGCTGTGAGACGATCTTGCACTATATTTTGTCTTTTTATTTGGACCCCCAAATTCAAAGTACTAGCAATTTTACCCCCGAATTTAGAAAACTTGTATGTTATATTTCGACTACGTCATAATTAGTCTTTGATCTTAACATAAGACGAGTTCGCAGGAGACGCACTCCATCTTCTTTCACTGGTAGACTTGGGTATCTTTGTTTACCATTGTAAGTTGTTATTTTAAGCACTATATTGAATTACCTTACGCACTGTATTTTATAATTAGTTAAATACTTTATATGTTTGATTATAATTTTAATTTCAATTCAATTCAATACCCTTCGCCGAAAAACATCTCTTGCCGAAAAACACCTTTCACCACTACTGCCCGGAAACCACCCTTGTCCAACCCAAGAACCACTCTTGTCCGACCCAAGAACCACTCTTGTCCGCCACCCCTTTCCCGTCACTATCGCCCTACCACCACTACCTCCCTCATGCCCCAGCCCACTGGGTGGTTATCGCCGTACCACTCAAATTTACAATTTTAAGCATAAAAGTGCTCTTAACTACAAATAAGTAGATAATGGCAAGTCGGGGTCGTCCATGGAGACAAGGGATTTTCCTAAGTGTTTGCTCATATAATGGTAAACACTATACTAGATATAAAGATATGTATATATATAAGCACATAAAGAGGGGGGTTTGGATTGGTTTTTCTAAGTTATAAATTTAAATACAAGTTACACTATCAAACAATACAAATCTACTAATTAAGCAACAATAACTAAAATGAGGTTAAACACGAATTACGGGATCTTGGGGGCAATTGACTTATACTTCCAAGCTTTCTATCTATCATTGACCATATAACCTATTCAACACTTTTACTATTTGTTGTGAAGATAAATCATCTACTCTTCTTTGATAGTAGTTTACAAGAGTGAATTCGACATCTCTCGCTAAATCTCACTAATGGCCCATTTTGTCGTTCAACGCCTAAAGGTATCCCATTAATGGCATTAAGTAAAAAGAATCAACAAGCTTGGTAACACTTATAGACACTATATTGTGTCTTATCATTGAACCAATTCATGCATTTATACAAGATTAGTCAAGAACGTTCAACGTTCATAAACCTCTCTCATTTGCTGCACAAAACAAACAAGACAAAGAATTCAACATTATCACAATTATCTAGCATTCATAAAATCATCAACAACATTAGAAGCTCTAAGTCATGCTCTTGGATTTCATATCAAAAGAAGGGAGAATTAGCTAATTTCTCCAAACCCTAACACAATATCATACAAGCAATTCATATACTCAAACTTCCAATATCATTAATGTATTAAACAACCCAATTCAAGCACAATAAATACACAATAGCAAAGCACTAAATAACTTACTTATAGCTCTCAAGGCATAGGTTTGGAAGCCTTAATCAATTGCTCTCAAGGTTATGTTTAGCTAATAGAACCCATAATAATTAACAAAAGCAAATCAAACATGAATTCAAGAAAAAACTAAGATGAAAAACCTAGGGTTTTGAGGTCTAGAATCGGGAGAGAAAAGTTGAGGAAGAAGGAGAAAATTAATGAGTATTTATAGTACAAAAAGTCCAAAAGGCAAGTCTGGGTTGACGACGTCGCAACTCGCGACCCAGGCATCGCGACTCGCGAGGGCCAGAGTACCTGCCCTCACATGACTTCTTCTCTTTGGTCTTAGTGTAGTTGTCTCCTCTTTCTTTTTTCATGTCTTCAAAGTCTTCATTGTCTTAAAAATAGAATCTTCAAGGTCTTCAAATGTTCAACAATTACCTCGTCTCACGGAATCCTTGTTACAAGTGACAAAAGCGATAAAGTCGTTCTTAACTCTAGTAATAGAATTTCAAGGTAAAATAGAGTATTCAAAGCACAAAAGCCTACCAAAATGATTACAAAAGATCCCAAAATCATCGTATAATATAAACATATCACTTACCCATCTAATCACCCACTCTTCCCTATAGGGTACTAGATTGAGCGACCCATCAAACCTCGAGAACTCCCTAAGGTCATCAAGACAATCTTGGATGATCCTCACCAACCCCACAAAGCGGAGAATTATCACAACCATACTTTGAACCAGCAGACGTCCTGACAGCGAGAGCACATTTACCAACCTCAATAACACATGGCTCAGAGAAATGGTGCCCCACATTAGATAACCCAAACCACATTGTCGCAAACTGGCCCATTACAGACTACCCGATTCGAACATCCTTCAAAAATTCAAGGATTGACATGAGATGTTGAGCCCCCACCAATGACAAGAAGGGAACTACCTAATCCGGACACAACTAATACCTAAGAAGTAACATAAACCAGTAAGTCAAATAAAAGGAAACGCCACCAAAGGGCAAACAACTTAAATTCATAACTAAAGATAACTGGAAAGCATAAGTATAACCACTATACTAGCCCTAAAAAAGAAAAGTCCTCAGCCATAAACTTGCGCTCGACGAAGTGGCCTCCTCATCTTCCGCCACAACATCATCTACACAGTGCAAATAAGGATTTTTCATGTCAGTCGCACCGCACAATGAAGAAGCTCATCCAAGCTAAGCGGGTTGGGCAAACCCTCCAAGTAGTCGAGAAGTGAAAATGAACATCAACATCATCCACCTTTGCTCGATATAATCTAACAACCTCACGTTAAGGCCAGCTAAGACCTTGCTCTATCTCCTACAGAAGAGGCAGATTACAAACACACCCATGATTTGAAGGTCGTACTTGCTCATACCCACGATTCCTTCCAAGCTCATATGCAAAGCCATCGACCTCAACAACAAAGTCAAAGGAACTCCGAGTCTTTATGATATAGTGCACCAAAGCCCTCGCATACCCTGATGCATTAAAGCCCATAGTTTTTAAGCGCGAGCATTCTCATCCCGCAATCGCTGCACCTCCTACTTATCTAAACGAAGGCGAACACTATCTCTCTCAAGCTTAGCCATAAGACTACCAGCATCCCTGACGGAATGCTCAAGTCCCCTCAATCGACGCCCCAAAGCAGACAAATGTTCTAAAGCCTACAAACATCAAGATAACTATGAATAACACTACCACAAGTAAACTGGGAAACATTAAGAAACAACCACATATCAACGTACCAAGGAATATCTCTTGAAAACAACCTCATTTCCATGCACACATATTTCAGTCACACCCTCCCCATTATCACATTGGATAATCCGATGCTTTTTCTTTGAGGATCCCTCGACTCCTTAATAAGGACCGCTAATAGATCCATCAACACCGTTTAAGGGAAATTATCGTGTATGGCTACTATCTAAATTTGAGGCAATTACCTGATGAAAGATAACTTATCAGCCATCGCTGCCACATCCACCGCTATGGCTGCAAGTTATGGACTAACAGAGTACCCATCCTCAAACGTGGGCCTTATTATACTCCGATGCGCAGTAATTGGCCCAGAAAACAAATTCTAGAAAGAAACAATTATGGGGGGAAAGAGAAAAAATATGAGAATCCCACAAGCTGCCAGAAAACATATAAGCACACCACCTGAATCAGCACGAAAAGACATTGCACATTCCTAAGATTTGGCGGCACCACCAATTTTGGGAAGTATAGCGATCTTGAAATCACAAATATACCTCGAATAAACAAAAGCAAAGATAATCCACACTTGAAGCCTTACCCTCATTTTCATAGTGGTAACCCTGTAGATGATATTACAAATAAACCCAACTGACTCAGTCGTAGACTCGTAACCATTCCAGGCGTCACAAAAATACCGAAAAGCCATCACACAAGTGGAATTTTGAGAACATCAAACACGGGGACTATATTGCCCAGATGATGATTACAACAACCACACAAAATCCAACTCAACCACCTCGATAGATACACTTATCCGTGAAGGATTTCACAATATTCAATGTACGAAAATAGAACGAACATGAAGTTTACCCTGCATCTGCGTCACTCAGTAGCGCAAACACCATCCTTCCTCCAACCCCCGACTCACACAAAATTGAAACCCCAACCCTTCAAGGCTAAGGGAGCGTATGGTATAGGTATGGTATATACGCAACTCACAAAGCTAAGAAAAACATGAGCGAGGTGCCCACGCCAACGAGCTGATGGCATCACCTCACAGCTCTACCCAAACGAACAACGTATAAAACACGCACCAGACCACGACCGCATATAACTATCGTGATAACCAAAATTTAAAGATTGTGGCCCATTATAGCCACCACGTTATGATCATGCCCAACATGGATGTGTTCCACCTTGAATATAAAAAGGAATGACATAAATAGTTGTGAGACGAAAGAGCCTAGGTAGGTAACAACATGAGATCTAGTATCACATAAAATTCCAAGATACCAACTTTAACATCATATCTCTACCCTGGATCTGATCCTATCGATTCTTGTTCGTGAAGCATACCGGTACTCAACGTCAACAAGGGTCGTCACTATTGTTCAAGGAGTCCATACCACAACAATAAACAACTTGAAAAAAAACAATGCATCCCAATTAGCAGAATCCATAGTACAAAAACATAGAACTGCAAACACGCAATCTATACAACCAGATTGAGAACAAAAATTAATGCAAAAAATTAAATCGAGTGATCATCATAAACACCGATCTGGTCGAAGAACAAGACTAGTGTATGTAGATAAATTCCACACTTATTTAGTAATGTAAATATTCAAAATCAATTAACATAAATCATTTTTCTCCATCTCCCCATAATGGGAATACGGGAAAAAGAACATCGAAGAAAAAAAGAGTACGTTTTTAAATTAAATAATAAGAGGCCGTTGCACTCTGTACAACCTCAACCTAGATCCCAAATTACATTAATACAATGTGCTCCAAGAAACACAAATCCCGCCTTAGTAATTACTTGAAATAGATAAAACACCAGGTGAATGAAGTTGAAACACAAGAACCATCACTGATGAGACGTCAAATGCATGTGTTTTCTGAAGCATTTAACATCTCTTTTGTTATCTTTTTGTTGTAAGATTGC
>JAULKM010162763.1:0-16297 GCA_032355605.1 Rubia tinctorum | reverse complement strand
TCGGGTTCTTTTAATTATTAATGCTATCAAGATGTGTTCTAGTTTAGCGAATACTTTCTGGGGACATTTTGGTAAGGAAAACAGTTAGTTAATTATAATTGATTAACTGTCGATAAAGTAAGAAAGAATTTGGGAGGTTAAGCGTACCTACTTTCATATAATCGATAGATGTGTAAGAATTGATTTATTATTGCGTCGATAGTAACTAGCATGAGTTATTCTTAACCGATATCATTTAAATATATTATTTCTCATTTTACATTTATTATTTGCGACTTTAGTATTAGAAATCATTCTCAGAAATTAAGGCGTGGTGGCATCACCAAAAAAAGGTTTGTGAAATCAGTTGGAAAAGAAATTAAAATTATTGATTTTTGCTTCTCGTGGGATCGACCCTGTTTACCGCCTTACGGATGTAATAATTAGTATTCCTGAGTTGCAGGTTATTTGGCGAGTAAAACCACGCTCACCACCCTACTTCAAGCATGAAGATAGTATATTTTGTTCAACACGTGCAATTTTATCCCAATCTTGATGTTTTTCTTAAAGCTCATTGAGTCATGTTTTATTTTGAGATTAGGACACGCGTCAAAGCTAGGTAGGTTGTCAATTCTTGACACTCCAAATAGCTAGTGAGTCCACTAAGCTTGCAATGGAATGTTTGGCAAACATTCTGTATATGTATGTTTTAAGACAAACACCAAGATAACACTTTGATTCCAATATAAAAGGAGGTTTATAATTCCCGCAGTCAAAGCTAACTTGATCGACCCGGCAGAATTTGAATGGAGTATGTGCGATTATTAAAAGTAAACGTTGTATTTCATCTGTTGCGTGTAAGATTCTTACTATTTCCTTATTTAACTTAAATTTGTGGATTAAATTTAACAAACTCATTCAAATCTCCAATTTTTAGAGTTGGTCTCTTGAAAAACGGTATTTCCATAAATAATAGAAAGATCAGGGTTTAAAGTGTAAATTAGAAAAAATGAAGATAAAATTTTTGGGTTGTATGAACCGGGTTATTAAATTTATAACTATTACACGTTACACAATGAAACTTCAATATTACAACAAAAACATTTTACCTTTTATTATTATAATTAAACTTCGTCTTTCCATAAACCTATGGAAAGACCGTCTTTCCTAAGAATTTGCCCAATTTTTATACCATGTTAACATTTAAAAATGTTATACTCCCTCTGTCCCAACTGAATTTGCACAAGCACTATTCATTTAGTCAAAATTGGTTAATTTGAAAAGTAAAAATCGAGTAATATATAGGATAATATATTATCTATGGGATCTTGTTATAATCGTCGTTGCATTTATTTTCATAATATTAAATTTTTATTATTTTTAAATATGCACAAGTAAAGATATCAACAATCAAAAGTAATTTTGCAAAAGTCAACAAGTACATATGGAACGGAGGGAGTAGGAACCTTTCCCCGAGATCGAAAAAAGTACATTTTGTTCTGCCACATTTCAAGAATGCAAGAGCAATGGGGAGAGGGAGAAGCGGAAAAGATCCAAGGCTCGGCCTTTCAGTTTATTTTAGGGTTCGGTACCAAAAAAAGTGCACAAGTGGAGGTGGCGGTCCCCATAGCCCACCCAGCCAATCTCAGTGACAAAATTGAGGAGAAAATCTTATTAGGATACTATGAGCAGTCTTCTTCCCTTCAATCTTTGTTGTATCTACCTTTGATTTGATTCCTGTCTTTCGAAGGTCAATGGGGTTCCCATTCACTCTTTCTTTTTCAAAATAAAATTGGGTGTTTCAACGTCTTCATAATGAATACGGAGTACCACTATAATCCCTCCGTCTCGTCTCAAATTTCACATAATTTTTTTTACGCTCATCAAGAAATTTATCTAATCATTAATATGTTTAACTGCATGTAATAGCGGTAAACAAAAAGTTACTTTTCAAAAACTATTGGTTATGACGAATTCAACAATATCACATACTATAATATTATTGTTTATATATCTATTCAAATATGTGGTCAAAGTTAGACAATGAATAGTGACATAAAATGAAGTGTGAAGTTTGGCATGGGACAGAGGGAGTACACGAGATACACAAAGTTTTTTTTAAAGATGATTTCGGTCATTCGCAACGTCCGAAAGATTATTGTTGGAATTTGAATCTTGAATTCTGAAACACATCGTAAGTATAGATGCATTTGTTTCAATGTGTTTTGTAGAACTCGGCTTAAAATGACCGCTGGTCGCCATTGGTATGAAAGTCATCGGTGGAACTGGAGAAGACAGGAGATCGGAGAACTTTCTGCTGATCTGAATAACGGGTGTGGATGAAGTCAACCCTCGCCGGAGAGTTGACGAAGACACCGGAAACTGGCCGGAACATCGCCGGAATTTGAATGGGAATTCACCGAAAGATCATTGAGACTTTGATACCATGAAAGAATGAATTTCCCGTGACGGTTTGTTATTCAGAGAAGTAAAAATAGAGAAGTTTACAATGGAGTTGTAGTAACAATTTAACTCTAACTCTTATATAGTCATCAACCTTATCATGATCTAGTCACCAATCTGACTTATCCTAACACTCCACAAATAATATAAATTAATATGAAAAGTTTCTCCTTCTAGCATGTTAAGAAACGTTACAAATCAATTAATATTAAGCAGAACTATTAGTTTCGCGTGGTTCTATTTCAAAGTCGATTGCTACTAAATAGATGTGATTCATGATTTTATATATTGATTAACTACTCAGTCTGCGGTCATTGAGGAATTGTATCACACCATCTTCGTGTAATAGTATTATTCATTGATCAGGCGTGGACACAAAAGGATCCTGGTCAAATAATGTGAATATACGTCCATTAAGTTCACGTATGCTCTGATACAATTTTAGAGTCATATATTTCTATTTTAAAACTAATTGATATTATGTAGAATTAACTCCAACATATTCCGTCACGTCCAGACAATGTTATTTACTCTTTCCGTCTCACCAGTAATGACATATTTACTTTTTCAAAGTCAACTTTGGTAAATTTTGACCATAAATATATATAAATATAAATAATAAATATATCATGTGAGATATTGTCGAATTTATCTTAATATATATTATCTAAATATCAATTTTTTATGTGGAATTAGTATACGTAACTAGAGATATTGACGGTTAAACATAATCATTGAAAACTATGAAAAAACAAATATGTCATTCTGGTGGGACAAAGAGAGTATAGTGCAAGCGAACACAAAGAGGCTAACAATCAATACTACAACAAAAGGGGCATATTAGGACACTTATATAGGGACACTTTTATAAGAAGCATCCACATTAGGGGTGACAAAATAGACCCGTAACCCGCAGGTCAAGCTGGTTATCTATTTTTACACTCGGTGGGTATGAGTAAGATGAGTAATAAGTTAAATGGGTAACGGGTCAAATGATTATTTGAAAAATATAGGTCGGGCGGGTTGGGTTTACGGGGTTGACTGTGGGTATATCCATATGGGTAGACCCGCGGGTTTCAACCCATATGAGTTTGTATGTAAACACATGTGAATTAATATATGGATTTAAACCCGCAGGTTTACCCATAGAGTTTGTATATAAAAACATGTGAGTTAATATATGGGTTGAAACTCGCGTGTCTACCCATATGAGTTTGTACTTAATCACATACTATATAAGTTAATATATGAGTTTAAACCCGCTGGTTTACTCATATATGTTGGTACATAAACCCATATGTTTCACTAAATGGGTTGAAACCCGCGGGTTTTACCCACATGGATTGATATATAAACTCAAATGGGTTTATATATAGGTTGAAACTCTTGGGTTTACCTATTTTTGAACCATGAGTTGAATAATTTTTTACCCACAGATTGAACGAGTTTCAACCCATCATAAAATGGTTTGAAATGAGTCATACCCATATTTTTTTAACAACCCATATTACTCGACCCGAGTGCCCATTTGCCACCCTTGATCCAAACAAATGTATATTAGGACGCTTATAAAATTAAACGTCCTAATATTGTATGACACATATTAAATACGCCAATATATATAAATACAAAATTAGGCCATTACAAAGTGACCCAATATTAAAACTATCGGGACATTATAAGTGTCCTAATAGATGTATATTAGGACATTTATAAATTAAACGTCCCAATACAAATGTAATTAGGACATTAAAAATATTACCTAACATAATAGGACGCATAGAAACAAACTTATATTTGTCTATAGAGTCGCTTCATATAGCGACCCAACATCTTATAGAGACTCGCGACAAGAGAACGTTTTAAAAGTGTTATATGAATGGAAACGTTCTAATAGAGACTTATTGGACACTTTGTAGCGTCCTAACAGGGATTTCGTGTTATATCAGTATGTCCATCAAACTTATCCGCTATAGTAATTTCATCATAAAAATCAATTAATATATGGATAGGTCACAATCCATTAAAATATATGGTCACTGGTATAGTATCTTTTCCTTCTCTTCCACTTGGTATGCATCCGCGCCTGCAAGTGTTGGCCCTTTCATCACTGTAAAGCTCTCTCAACTCCAGCCATGTGTGACGATACAACACGCCGATCACTAGTCGTAGAACAACTTGGCTGCCACTCTGCAAATATGAAGCGCCTCCTAGTTCGACACGTTCACAGTATATACCCTCCACAAACGCTAAAAAAATCCGAATCATTTGCACGCTCCACAACTAATTCAACTAATTCCACACTCCCCACCAATATGCTTTTTATATACATGTCCATGCTAAATTGCAAACTTATTATTTTCTGATTAAAACTGTTAAATTTTAAATACATATAGGTTATAATATTATTTTATTTAATATAATTGAATTCATTATAATTAAAACTTTTTATGTATATATTTACATTTAAATATATGTTTTGGATGTTATGAAAAAGATGTGCAAAATTAACCTATGATTGAAAAGTGACATTCATTCACTGAAGATTTTATTTCTCACTTTTCCCTTTTCCGGAATCCCATGGATTGCACTTTTCTGTCAAATTATACTACGAGTAGCTGGTGATCATCACTTATGCTGATAGAGAGCACCACTACTGGTGTATGTCTATTGATCACACTTCTGGAGTATATAGCATTGGCTCCTTTTCTTGTTGCCCTTAAATTTTGAAACACGACTGTTATGATCTTTGGATTGTTTCTAATAATGGAGCGAGCTTCATACAGAAAATCAACTAGGAAATCAAGTACATGGTCCAATTACCTGGGTCACATCCTAATTACTTCAGTATTTCAGGTTTAAAATGAATTGTTTTACTCTCCATGATTGACAAGTTATGTGTTAATATGCCCATGTCCGTGTCCAACAAAATAAGTTAAAACGTCTTTTTGTTTGGATTAACCATTCAAATAAAAGGTGTACACAGTGTTGGGTATCTCTTCAAATCTCAAATATCAATTAATTAGGAAGTCAAGAGTTTTGGATTTATGAATAGAAAACTCAAGGGTTGGTTCTTTTGGAAAATCTGCAACAGGTTCATGAATGAGAACTTTAAGAGTTGGGTTCATGAATGAGGAACTCTTGAGCTGCACTTGAACTCTTATAAATAGAGGGAAAGTTAGAGTTGTTAGGTGTGAGTTTTGTAGACATCCGTTCTGCTCTTAAAATCACTCTTCTGTATTTGTAATCTGGTTGGGTGGTCCCGTGTGACGTAATTCCTGACATATGTAATCTGTCTGACTCATTTGGGTAATAAGATTAATCAGCTTTCTGTTAGTGGATGTAGCCAACATATTTGGTGAATTACGTTAATTCTATATTCTGTTTTTCTTACTTTCCTTTTCCTATCTTGATTTGCCAAGGAATTAATTTTTTTCCCAACAAGTGGTATCAGAGCTGATGGTTCTTTGGGGCTTCCATTTTAAGATGAAGACAAGAAGAAAGAGAAGAAAAACAAATCTGGGCTTGGGTAGCTAGCCTGGAGAAGATGTTTGTTTTTGTCATCGTTACTGGAATTCCCGAGCTGCTATGTTTGACAAGTTCTTTCCTAGTTGAACTTGTTGAAATCTGGTTGTCTATTCAGTCATTTGCTTCATAAGGTCTTTCCTGCTTGAACTTATGGAAACATGTTTGCTCTGTATGATAAATACTTACTTGGTTGGATTTATTCTTATTGGTGGTATCTGGGTACCTTTGTTACGCCTGTTTGACACTTCTCCCCGTGCATCTGTAGCTATCTGGTACATCTGGTACCATTATCGTGCATCTAGTACATTTGGGCACAACTGTAGGACATCTGGCACATCTGGCCCAATCATCAGAATCTGGGATATCAGTCCGACAACATCTGATTCTCGTTATGTGTTTGGGACTTTGAATCGATAGGGGAATTGTTGGGTATCTCTTCAAATCTCAAATAATAATTGATTAGGAAGTCAATAGTTTTTTTATTCATGAATCAAAAACTCAAATTTTGGTTCATGAATGAGAACTTTAAGAGTTAGGTTCATGAATGATGAACTTTTGAACTGCACTTGAACTCTTATAAATAGAGAAAGTTAGAATTGTTAGTTGTGAATTTTGTAGACATCTATTCTGGTAATAAAATCACCCATTCTATATATGTAATTTGTGACTTTTTTGCTTTCTTTTTCCTGCTTTGCACAAGGAGATTAAATTTTCTCAAGAAGTGGTAATAGAACAACGAAATATAGCTTAGTAGTAATATACATCACTTTAAATTTACTAGATAGTAATTTCCAACTACTTAAGGATAAGTGGGAAATCACTATTGACCATCTTTTAAATCCTCTAAAGAAATAAAAAGGATGCACATATACAGAAAATAATAATATTGTCAGATCCAAATAGTAAAAGTCCAGAAAATCAAAGATGGAATGTTATAGGTCGGCTGGAATTTGGTGATACTATTTGAATGGTGTGAGTCTGAATCAAATTTGGGAAAGGAGAATGAGGATTTTAAAAGAAAAAAGAAATAAGTTCAGTAGTTAAAATAGTAAGAATTTGAGATAGAATTACTGTAAGAATCGTCACTAACGACTCTTTTGCATATCGATTATGGAATTTTTTCCTTGGAACAACTGTCTATACTATGCTCCAAATTTCAAACATGTATTTCAGTGTCAGGTTGACGATAGACAATTTCGATAATCTATTAGACGGTGGTTAGTGAATAATCGATGTCCAACGAAGTATGATCAATGGTGGTTGGGTTGAACCGCTGTTGAAATTGTCGTACGATAGCTCCATTGTTTACTTTAATTCACTTTTAAGGGCACTTCTTGATACGAATATCAAAGACAATCGACATATGGAAGGTGCATGTGAATGTACGACATTGTCATTGGAGTAAATTTATAATTTCAATCATGGATACGTGGAAAGAGTACATTATGTGCATGATAAACATCCCTATAAAAGATTTGAGTATCGTTCCAGGAAAACCTAAAAGACTTTGGCCAAGAATATATAATACTCTTTTTCCCACTGAGTTTTTTAGTGAGGTTGTGTAATCTTGTCGCAAAGCCAAGTGAGAGATGTGGACAACCAAAATGACACTGATGTCACTCCTCGTTTCGTGAAGCCCGGAGGAAAGAAGTCAGGATTTATAAATTTTAACAATCGACCGCATGGGCCTTGTAATAGGTAGATTTTTGGTTGAATACTATTAGTTAGTTAGTTGGTTAGTTGATTTGTTATTTTCGGCAAAGCCATTAAATTTGCAGCCGAGAATTTGTTAGTCTATTTAGAATTAGATTAGGAAATTTAATTATAGTTAGTTTAGGACAAAGAAGACCAATCCTGTTTGAACTAGGTTTCTGCAAAATTTTGTGTTCTTTGTGTATGCCGATTTTCACCCTATAAATAGGGGAGGCATTCACGAATTTTGACACATTTTATCAATCATATATTCAGAATTTTCGAGTTATACTCATTGCTTATGAGCGTCTTCATTATTGTGCTTGTGAATTAATCATACAGGCTAGTTAGCTTCATAATTTTTGAATTGACAAGATCCCGAGGGTTAATCTTGGATCAATTCGTGCAATATACTAGGGTTTTCGAAATCCATTGTTTCGTCAAAGATCTAAAATTTTGCAATCCAGAGTTTTCGCAAAGAGATTCATATCAGTTCTGAGTTGGAACATGTGTCTAAAGTGCACAAAATTAAACAACGATGGTTGAATTGTTGTCTAAGGAATCCTACAAAAATTAAAAACTACTATTTTAAGTCATTTTCGAGAGCACTTCCGAAGGAAGTACATGTGTCTAAAGTGCATAAAAGTAGACAGTTGCGGTTGAACAACCATCTAAGAAACCCTGCAAAAAAGGACATTTTAAGGCACTTTTGAGACATTTTTGAAAAAAAAAGGAATATAATTTTGAAGTGCAATTCCGAAATGGTTCCCAATGCCAGAACTGATGTTTGGAGTGCCCAAAAGTAAAATATATTTACACCTTTATTATGTGGTGAAACTGTTTTTCACACACTTCATTTTTTTCCTTCTATCTTTCCTTTCTTCTTTCATTCTTCTTTATTTCATCATTCTTCTCCCCCTCATTCCCCAAATCTATCACTTCCTCTTTTTTTCCTTTTAATTTGATTTCGTGGATGTGAATTTATATTTGAAGAATTTGCGGTGATAAACTTCATATTATATGGAGTAAAGTGCATTCATGCCACCCAGTTCCTTGTTTAGTGCATATATGTCCCTCAGTTTTTCAAAAGTGCACATATAACCCCACTTCCTTGTTTAGTGTACATATACCCCTCGGTTTTTCAATGTCAATATCCAGCTATAGGGGTATATGTGCACTTTTGAAAAACATAGGGGGGGGGGTGCATGCCAACTTTCAAAAATCTGGGGATATGTGTGCACTAAACAAAGAACTGGGGGCATGAATGCATTTTATATTATTTATCATAGTATAATTGTTTTGCCCATTTTAAAATTTTTATTGATAAACCCACCTACCAATTTTTATGTACGCTATTGTTTGATGTGGATTGGTGTTTTGTGTTTGCATCACTAGTGGAGGAATGACCATTAACGGCTCCATTAGACGCCGATTCCATATAATAAAAAAATCACTCGGACAGTCTTCTAATGTAGGTCCCAATTCTAAACATGTACTTTGGTAGTCGGGTTGATGATAGACAACTCTGGAAAATATGCCAGACAGAGATTAGAGCATAACCACTGTCCAATGTAGTATGATCAACAACGGTTAGGCTAGAACCGTCATTTAAAGTGTTGTACGATTGCTCTATTGTTTACTATTTTGCGCTTTTGAGGGCACTTCCGAAGTCAGAACATGTGTCTGGAATGCACTAAAGTAGATAAAAGCGATTGAATTGATGGAGATGCCAAGACGACTACCACCATAAATGAAAACATTCCACGACTTGATCAAACATTCAAGGGTTATGTTCGAGATTCTCTAAGTGACATGGTTGGACCGATGACAAGGTCAAGAACGAAGCTTAGAGATGCGGCATTAAATGTTTTGAGGATCAAATTCATGATGAAGAACCCAAGAATAAATTGGCTAGGGATTGGATTAATTATTCAAACTTGTCGTTTAACTGAAGACATCGTGAAAAATACTATTTTCCCACCGGATTTTTAACGAGGTAGTGTGATCTTTGTAAACTATTGTAACATTATTTTATTTCATAGCTTGGCCATGTGGACTTTTGAAGAGCTATTTTTAAAATTTCAGTCCATATTTTTTACCCAATCCACTAGGGTTTTGAAAATATTGAGTTTTATTCTGATTAGACTTAGATTTGGTAAGATTAGATAAGATAATATTCTTCAAGGTTACTTGGAGAAGAATTCGAGTAGATTACCATTTATTTTAGGAGTTCTAGTTAGATGTGGTATTAGCTTCAGCTTCTTAAAGCTGTCATAAGTTGATTCAGTTTCCAACTGTAATTAGGGTTTTGGGCGAGATATATCTCCATAAATAGAGGGGTATGGTTGAGCCATTCTTCACCATTTTATCAATTATATATTCAAAATTTTCAAGTTATACTCATTTCTTGCGAGTGTCTTCATTGTTTCTTATTCCTGCAGGTTAATTAAGTATCAATACCTTCGATTTGTGAACTAATTCCGCGGGCTAGTTAGCTTCATAAATCTTGAGTTGTTCAAGATCTCGAGGGCTAGTTTTGATCAGTTTGTGTGGCTATACTAGGGTTTGCAAAATCCCTCATTTAGTTAAAGATCTAAAATTCCGCAATCCAGAGTCTTCGCAATGAGATTCATATCAGATTGGTATTAGAGCTAAGCAAAAGATCCTTGTGACCGAAAATCTTCAGGGGTTTCGAGTTCTTGCATTACTTTATTTTTGAAATTTTGTTCTAAATTTATAAACTCTTTCGTGTCATATTTTAACTATCTTTGTTTGATCTTTCTTAGCAGGAGGATTGAATCTAGAGTCGAAGGGTCCGAGAGTTAGAATACTTTGGTATTACTATTCGCCTTCACCTTCATCAATCGAGTTAGGATGACGTCGAAGGGTCTGAGCGTTAACAAGTATTATCCGTCTGCACCTCCCTGATCAATTTTGTAGTTTTTAGGTAGCTTTATGTGCTTGTGATATTTTTCGTCCACTCTTCTGAAGAATTATTGCATGCTTATAATCCTATTTATTTTTTTTATCGTTCTTTGATTCCGTAATCTTGAATTGTTCTTTGATTCTTGATTACACCTTATACAAAATAAAATAAAATAATAGAGTATTTTCCAGATATAGTGTCATATTCTTGATCCTTACGATCTTGAATACCTCGAAATTCATTTGAATCAAGAGGAAGTTGTCGCAGGTTTCTTATTCCAAGTTTTATACAGGCGATCTTTTTTCAAAACTTTTTTGAAAATAAAAATAAAGGTTATCATATTTTTGGGTTTTAAAATCGGAATTTAGGGTTTTGAAATTGGAAATTTGGGGCAGATTGGTAATTTTTAAAAGTTTGGGGGGCTGTTTTGCAATTTTTGAAAATTTGGATATTGCACACTGTTGAAATTGCTTGGAAAATAAGATTGTGATTTTAAGTGTTATATTTTGTGTGAAATTTGAATTTATAGCTGAAAATAAAGAAGAAAAAAAGGCAATCCGACTTGAGATAGGAAAAAGAAATAAAAAGGCTAATTGGAAGAGGAAAAGCCTAATTTAGAGGGGGAAATTGATCTAAAAATTTATCTTGGATATAAAGTAAGTACCAAAAATCATTTTCTAAGACGGATTTGAGTTGGGATAGCTAATCCAATTGGGTTTTGGAAAAGTTAAATCAATTTTCGGAACTTATTTGACGTCTATGTAAAGTATTCTTGTTTTGATCATATCTTCTTCATTATAGCTCTGATTCATGCCATTCAAATTGAGTTTTGTTCCTTATTCTTTGTAGAATTCAGAATTACAGATTGTAGAGCCCAATTTTGAGTTTATATTTTTTAAATTTCAAAAATAGAATCTGCAGTACTTTTCTCCTATATTGTTTTGAATTTGCGGTGAATTGATCGATTGCCCTTATATTAGCCTTCACCTTATGAGTTGTGAGTGTTATACACTTGGTGAGAAACCTTAATAAATAAAGGGAAGGGGGATATTTTTATTACTAACCATTTATTTTTTTAGCAACTTAGCGGAGATGGCAGACGAAAATCCATTTGTCCCGGCTTTTGTTGGCGATCCCAACAATTACCACTGACAAAAGCGTCTAATATAAGGCGTGGTGAACATCCACAAGATGAGGCACCAGACAGTTGGGAGCAACATCGTGTCAAACCCCTTGA
This sequence comes from Rubia tinctorum, assembly GCA_032355605.1. Classification (NCBI taxonomy): domain Eukaryota; kingdom Viridiplantae; phylum Streptophyta; class Magnoliopsida; order Gentianales; family Rubiaceae; genus Rubia; species Rubia tinctorum. Next base: position 4,472 of record JAULKM010162763.1, on the reverse strand, counting down.
ACATGTTGATCCATATCGCTTTGCTGTCACATTTAATGCCCTCTTGAGTGAGGTGCAGAGATTGGCAAGAAAAGTTGATACCTTGGCACCACCCACAGCACAGTCCACGGAAATGAGGGATGAACCTCAGGGATTTTTTCACATATTCCAAGGTTATGGTAGTTCCGATGAAGATTCCAATGAATCGGAAATGCGATCACACCGAGGATCTTTAAGAAGGCATTGCCACGACAGACATCGTGATTCCTGAAAAAGAACAAGGGCCAGTTCGAGTTCAGGTTCAAGTTTAGACTCTGCTCAAAACATCAAGGCGTTGAAGTATGATATCCCTCGATTTGATGGTTAACACAATCATGTGAAGTATATAGATTGGGGGCGACAGATTGAGAATCTGTCTAATCTCAACAACTATCGGGAGAAAGAAAATGTTAAAGTGGCTCAGTATTCCTTCACTCACTATGCAGCTGAGTGAAGGAAAACTGTGAAATAAAAGAGACAACTTGCTGGGAAGAAACCTATCTCTACCTGGGAGAGATTGAAGACCGAGCTTTGCCATTATCTTGTTCCACTTTTTATCTGATGGAGCAACATTCTTACCTAGCCAATATGAAACAAGGAAATTGCATAGTTGATGAATACTGGTAGGATCTCGAGTTGACCATGAGAAGGGTCGGGATGAAAGAAGATAACACATTCATCAAGAATCAATTCATTGAAGGCTTGCGTGAAAAAATTCAAACACCAGTAAAGCTTCAACATCACATCTCCATGGACGATTTATTGATGAAAGAAAGGTTGGTTGAGAGCATAATGTAGCCGAAGAAATCACATTTCGGATTTCCCAGTCAATGATTAGGGTTTAACTCTGGAAACCCTAATCCTAGCCGAGGTAGAAGGGCGCCAATGGGAGGCCGGGGGTCTGTCCATACCTACTCCAACCTGACTTACAATTCCACTGATAGGAGGACGACACCACAAACTTCAAACCAACAGTTCTCGACTTCAGGTAAGTCCATTGTCTCTTCATCAAATTCGGTTTCAGTTAGCACTCCTACTTGTTTTCATTGTAAAGAGAAAGGACATGTTCATAGTAATTATCCCCATGCTTGAGTGTTAGCCAACATTGAGGAAGGCAATGAAGAAGATGAATATGTTGATATGCCACGTCTATATGAGAGTGGAGAAGAACATGTAGATGAAGAGATCATCGTAAATAATCAAGGTGAACAAGGTCCAGAAACATAAGGTAACTTCGTATCATCGAGAGCTCTAAATTCTCGTATGGCTGAAACCCAAGTATAAATAATTAATATTTTTCATACTCATTGCATTGTGAAAGATAAGAATTGTTTACTGATTATTGATGGAAGATCTTGTGCTAATACTGTTTCCAATATTCATGTTCAATCATTGTCTTTGTTTGTTACCACTCATCCATCACCTTATAAAATTATTTGGTTAAATGGTAGTGGAGAGATTAGAGTTAATAAACAATCCATGATTAACTTTAAGATAGAAAAATATCATGATTCTATCGTATGTGATGTTATACCTATGGAGGCTAGTTATATATTGTTAGGGAGACCGTGGTAGTTTGATCGTAAATCTATGCATGATGGTTACACTAACAAAATTACTATTATTAAGGATAGAACCAGATATAAATTGACTCCATTGTCACCAGTGGAAGTTATTGATGCTCAAAGGCGCATGAAAATTGACAAATAAAATTTTGCGACTGAGCTAGAAGTGGCCGACCAAAACCCTAGCCAAGGTTTGAAAGTGAATGACCAAAAGAGAGAAAATGGAGGAAAAAATCCTAATTAGGGGTGGCTGATCTAGGTAAGTCAAGTAAGATTTCGAGTGATTATGAAAAAGTCGCGAAAGGTTTTATCTTCACATCTTAGTCCCTTGCCATCGATTTTTATGATGAAAAGTGAATTGCCAATTGAATCTATAAAATCATTTTATTGATCTATTAGGGACGTGAAATGTGCTTTTTATAATCATTCGCATGTATTAATTTTACATTTTAAAGAGAGTTATTTCGCCAATGAGAATATACCCATGCATGTTCATCTACGGTTTGCTGAGATGTTGCATGAATTTGAGGATGTCTTTTCAGAAGCCTTGCCCCACGGTTTACCACCATTACGAGGCATTGAGCATCAGATTAACTTGATTCCAGGTTCGGTTATACCTAATCAACCAGCTTATAAGGAGAACCTTGAGGAGACAAAGGAACTACAATGACAAGTCGAGGATCTACTTTAAAAAAGGTTATGTGCGCGAATCTTTAAGTCCTTGTGTTGTGCCTGTCATTTTAGTTCCTAAGAAAGATAAAACTTGGCGAATGTGTATAGATTATTGTGCTATTAACAAGATCACTATTAATTATCGTCATCCCATCCCTAGGTTAGATGATATACTTGAAGATTTTCATGGATCTATGATATATACTAAAATTGATTTGACTCAGGGTTGTCATCAGATTCGAATTGAGGAGGGTGATGAATGGAAAACTGCATTTAATACTAACTTTGGGTTATATGAATGGATTGTTATACCTTTTGAATTAACCAATGAACCTAGTACTTTTATTCGGTTGATGAATCATGTCCTGAGAAAGTTTATTGGTCGATTTATTGTGGTTTATTTTGATAATATTTTGATATATTCTAAGTCAATTGATGAGCATATTGAGCATGTGAAATCGGTTTTGCTTGCACTCCGTGAGCCTAATTTGTATGAAGACATCAAGAAGTGTACTTTTTGTGCTTCAGAAGCGGTGTTTCTCGGTTTTGTGGTCTCTAAGGAGGGCATAAAAGTCAACGAAACCAAAATTGAGGCCATTAAGACCTGGCCGAGACCTACCAATGCCAATCAGGTGCGTTCTTTTCAGGGTTTAGTTAGTTTTTACAGAAGGTCTGCACATGATTTTTCATCAATTGTTGCACCTTTAAATGAACTAGTTGAAAAGGATGCAAAATTTGTTTGGGGTGATGCTCAAGAAAATGTATTTAATGAATTGAAAGTACGATTATGTAATGCTCATGTTCTTTCTTTACCTGATTTTAATGATACTTTTGAGATTCATTGTGATGATTATGGTGTTGGTATTGGTGTTGTTTTGATGCAAGAGAATCGACCTATAACTTACTTTAGTGAAAAGCTAAAGAGCGGTGCTCTGAATTATCCCGTGTATGATAAAGAATTCTATGCAATTGTGCTTGCATTAGAAACTTGGCAACATTATTTATTGCATAAATAATTTTTTATTCATAGTGATAATGAGTTGTTGAAATATTTTAAGAGTCAGATGAAGTTGAATAAGCGTCATGCTAAATGGTCTAGTTTTATTGAATCTTTTCCTTATGTGTTGCTATAAAAGAAGGGTAAAGAAAATGTTGTTGCTGATGCTTTAGTCGTAGACATGTTTTACTTACACGATTGGAATGCATTATGTTAGGGTTTTTATTGGTGCGGGAATTATATGCTACTGATCCTGATTTTTCATTTGGTTATACTGCATGCGAGAATGGTTCATTTGACAACAATTTTTGGCATGATGGGTTCTTGTTTATGAATAATAGGTTATGTCTTCCTCAATGTTCTATGCATGAATTACTTGTTAGAGAAGCTCACTCAAGCGGTTTAATGGGACATTTTGGCGCATTAAAAACTTATAATTTGTTGTGAGAACACTTTTATTGGCCTAAAATGCCTCTTTCTGTTGATAGGATTTGTAGGAATTGTATTGATTGCTTGAATGCTAAGTCTAAGACTAAGCCTCACGGTTTATATACTCATTTACTTGTTCCTACACATCCCTGAGTTGATATTTCTATGGATTTTATTCTCAGATTACAACGATCCCAGTCGGGTAATAATTCTATCTTTGTGGTTGTTGATCGATTTTCGAAGATGGCACATTGTATTCCTTGTAGGAAGACAGATGACGCAAAACATGTCGCGGTTTTATTTTTAAAGGAAGTAGTCCGACTTCATGGCATTCCTGCTCCATAGTGTTTGATCGGGATGTCAAATTTTTATCCTACTTTTGGAATACCTTGTGACGCAAGTTAGGGACGAAATTGTTGTTTTCTACGGAAAGTCATCCTCAAACTAATGGACAAACAGAGGCCACAAACTGCACTTTAGGGGCACTTCTGCATGCCTTGGTCCATAAAAATTTGAAGAATTGGGAAGCGTGCATTCCGATTGCAGAGTTTGCTTATGATCGTACTGTTCATTCTACTTCTTCTTTACCTCCTTTCAAAATTGTCTACGGATTTTGACCAAATACACCTCTTGATTTACTTCCTTTGAATTTTAAACATGTTCGGAATTTGGATGGAGAAAAGAAGGCTGATCTTGGGAAGCGATTACATGAGAATGTGCGATTGAAGATTGAAAGGACAAATGCTCAGAATGCTGAGAGAGCCAATGCTAGCCGCCGACTTGTACACTTC
>JAULKM010162752.1:0-16299 GCA_032355605.1 Rubia tinctorum | reverse complement strand
TTAGAGATTCTAAATGCAATATTATCTATACTAACTCAGTTCCTTCTCCTGTACAAGCAACATCCATTCTACATGCTAAGCTTCTATCTATCGAGGCAGGGATGAAATGGGCACTCTCCTACAATCAGGAAACAATCATTGAGAGTGACTGTGAGCAAGCCATTGCAATCTTGAGAGCTGCTGCAAAACCACCATGGGAGCTGGTACAGCTGGTGAGAACAATCAAACAAATGGAGATGGGGAAAATCTTTCATTACTCACACACGTTCCGAGAAGCAAACTAGCCTGCCGATCACTTGGCTAAACTAGCTGCGAAATATCAGCAAGGAACTCCATCATCACAAATCCAGAGCTGCAACAAACTCATGTTTTTAACCAGAAGGGACTCCCTCTTCCCTCATTTCAGAAGACTCAAATCTCCAAATCAGAGTAGTCTTAATTCTTCCTCTTGATATGCCCTCTAGTCACTATGGTCTTTGAAGGGTGACTGGCCATAACAAATCTAACACAGGGGTGGAGGATTTGGATATGGAAACACAGCCTTCTAAAAACCATAGAATAAGACTAGATAGCCGATGTAGCGAACAATTCGGATAGGAGGGCTCAAGATTTATCTTGATCTTTTTTGTAACTTCCTATTTGATCAATTATCTTGGTTATGGGATCCATTAATAACCCCAACTCATCAGATGATGAGTTTTTCAATTAAAAATAATAATAATTAGAAAATGCACTTGTAAGAAATTGTTTAGTTTCACTAATGGTAGCTAGACTGTTACTAGTGGTGATGATATCGTTAACATAAACAAGGACAAATACATATACATAATCTTTCATATATGTAAAAAAGACGGTAATCAGAGTTAAAGTGATGTAAGTCACATGATTTTAGAGCAGAAGAATATTTAGAAAACCATTAATGAGAGGCATGTTTGAGTCAATAAAGGGATTTGTGTAATTTACAAACAAGAGTATCATTCTTATGATGAAAATTAAGAGGAAGCTTCATGTAAACCTCTTCATGAAGATCGCCTTAGAGAAAGGCATGTTAAACACCGAGTTGTCAAGAGCCCATCTGATAGAGAGGAGAAGTCAAAGAGAGACAAGTTTGGCGACATGTGCAAACATGTCATGATAATCGATTTCTTCAATTTGGTTGTAACCTCTTGCAACGAGATGTACTTTATAATACTCGAATGAGCCATCAAAATTATATTTGATTTTGAAGATCCACTTGGATGAGAGTATCACACCAATGAGAAGACTTAACCACCTGAGAATAGGCATGTGATTCTGTGTGATCAATGGTCATGAAAATAAAATTACGTAAAAATGGACTCAAAGTATTTAAAATGAAAGTGGTTGGAGAGAGTAAAGGGAGTATACAAGGAGACATTAATGCAGATAAAGTCACTTAAACTAGGATGAGGATGTCGAACTCACGAAGAATGTGTAGGCTGTATAGTCAAAGTTGATAGGCACGGAGAAGATGGTGAAGTTGAAATTGGAATAGTGTCAATAGCGGTCGTCGCAGGAGAATTTAATGGAGGCGAGGTAGTAGGGATTGTAGAATTGGTGTCATAGTCATTTAAAGGAGTGATACTGATCAGAAGAAGAGTCAAATATGTGTTAGAGATATTTCTCTAAGGAAAAGATGAGTAATGAAAAATAACATCGTGAGAGGCATAAATGCGATGAGTAGAGAGATCATAAATTCGATATCCCTTTTGACCAAATGGATAGCCAATGAAGATACCAGGTTTGGAACGATGATCAAACTTATGTCGAATAGACATAGGCAAACATACAGAGTCAGGAATATGATAGAGAAGTGCCAAATAGTATTTCATGAGTAGTTTTAAAACTAGGAATTTCTATTGGTAATTAGTTAATCAGAAAAGCAGTGGTGAGAATACATTCTCAGAAAAATGAGAGAGGGACGTGACCTTGAAAACATAAGGCTTGAGCAACATTTAGGAGATGATGATGTTTACGTTCAACAATCCCATTTTGTTGGGGTGTTGTGACACAACTTCGTAGATGAATATATAATTTCATGACTATGGCACCAAGTTTGGAATTTGGTGCAAAGAAATTCAGCTCTATTGTCTGATTGAATGACTTGGAGTTGTGGAAGAAAAATTCAACCGTTTCTAGTGTTCATTTTAGAGATGTTATCGTTAAATTTTCGATTAATTTGATAAAAAATTGATATTCATGTGAAAAGTTTCATACTTAGTTTTCACCTTTGATACATTAAAAGCATCAGATATGTTATGTTTGAGAGGGAAATAGCTCTCTCTTTTTGTGATACAAGATGGTTGTGATTCAATTTTCAACAATAATACTCCTTTTGTCCCAGTTTAATTTGCACACTTTTTGGTCAATTTTCTAATGACACATTTGACCATAAATTTTAACCAGTATATTGATACAAATATCATTATGTGAGATATCATTTGATTCCCTGCATGATGTATTTTCTAAACATCAAATTTTAATACACCATTATTATACATAAATAAAGTTATCGTTGGTCAAACATGGTATGAGAAACTTGATCAAAAAGTGTGTAGGTTGAACCGGAACAGAGGGAGTACAATAATGAAACATTCATGTTCTATGTTTTCTCTTTCCTTTTCCCCCTTTTACTGAACTAGAATGATTAGGTATCACTCGGAGGAGTGATCGTGCATTTTAGACATAGTGTCCACGTGTTAAGAAAAAAATCATTCTATCTAAAGTTTTTGAGAAGTGTAAACATTATTTGAAATACGATGATCTGATTATTGTAGTTCTTTATATCTTTTGCAAACTACACGATGTTACATTTGATGCCCCTTTTCTCAGAAGTTCATTGTTGACAATTTTTTGATTTGCTAGCATGCGATGTGACACAGTATTTTCAATTTATTAACCGTATATTTGGTGTCGAAGGGTGCACTATTTCAAATTAAGAAGAACTGTATGAACAAGGGCCAATTAGTCTAAGGTGGGTTTTCAAACTAAAAATAAAGTGATATAGGATACTACTACGTATATTACAGGGGTTGGAAATTGAAGAAAGGAAAAATGAAAAAGAAAAAAACGAGGGGAAGGTCTAAATCGAATAAGAAGGAAATGACAAGAAGAGAAAGAAAACGGTAGAAATGTGTTATGTTTATTTAAATAAAACGAAATGACATGTGTATTATTATTATGCTTAACAAAAGGGCAAGAAATGATGCATATAACCAACTTCTCTTATTGAGATAAAGGTTTAATAGTTATAGATTTTAAAACTTTGATAATGTTTTTTTCTTTAGAATCCTGTTGTAGGACAGATTTTTCACAAGTAAGAAATCTAAATGATTGCTTAATTTTAAAATTTTTATATATTAACAATGTCAATTAAAGTAATTATCGAACTACAAAGTGACTATTGTACCAATCGCACAATGTACAGTAAAATTATACTATGGCAATAAAAAGGTTATTTTTTCTAATTTAATTGGAGGGAAGGCCTTTGACGGATCATTATCTCAAATTACACTTGAATGAGGATATTTTAATTTCATTTTGAATCAACCTATTAATTAGGGGAAAACCATCTTTCCACAACCTTATAGAAAGACGGAGTTTAGTTACAATATTAAAAAGTAAAAGGTCTTAGTTGCAATGTTAAAATTTTATTATGCAACATGTAATAATTATAAAATTTATAACCCAATTCATGCAACCCAAAAATTTTATCTTAATTTTTTCTAATTTACACTTTAAAGTTTGGTCTTTCCACGACTCGTGGAAAGACCGTCTTTCAAGAGACGGACTCATTAACTAGGGCCAATATTCTCTTTTTTTTTTTCAATTCCATTTTATATCTACCGGTCCGTAATAATTTTAGTGTTTCAATGATGGCTTCCTCAAACAACATAATTATAAATTTATCATAAAAGTTATTGAAATGAGATTCATTGTGACTAATCTAACCATTAATCGGTTTAACATGAGACTATCTCAAAAAATTGATTTTGTATGGAGTATTTCACTTTATAATCCATTAATTTAGGGGTGAGACTTGATAGTTCAATAAAATTATACATAACCCAAATGAATTGTTAGTAACATATCCCTCCCCATCTAGAATCCACATCATTATGACAGTGTAATCAGATATTATCGTTTGAAAATATTTAATCCTTTATTTTTTATAAAGATTATAAAAATTTATTATTAAACAAACAAATTAATACTGTTTAAATTTAATTGTGTTACAGATGTACACAATTACAATAAATTTGCTATTCTCACTTTTTCCATGGTCAAACATTGAGTTTGTAATATTCACTACATTTGAACAATCACGTTTTTCATTTATTTATATTTAACAACTTTATTTGTTTTTTCTGCTGAATTTTTAATGGCATATTGCGACTAGCACCTTTATTTATTTGTTTTTTTTTCCTTTTTTTGATTTAGTGTCGGCCGTTACTACTAGGAACACCGTACAATGGGGCTGTTTCAATTCTAAAATTAAAGGACGTTATGAGATTTAGGTCCAAAAACCAACAAGTCATTTTGTATTTATATTAAAGGAGTTCTTTTTCTTTTATATCCATTAATTTTGGTTGAGAATTGAGAGTTCAATTTCTACAAGACAAATAGGGGTTAAAAATATTATACATATACATACATAATAGTGTTTTATTATAACGAAAATGTGTAATAATTCAAATAAAATCTTAATTAATAAAATATTCCTCTACTAAGAAAAATAGAGATTAAAAATATTATGCATATACATAAATATAATAAAGTTTTATTTTATTATTTTTTTGAAAAACATAATATTTTTTTACTGTAACAAAACTGTGTAACAATTCAAATGAACACTTAATTAATAAAATATTCCTCTTCTTTATTTAAAAAATTAAATTTGAAATGATATTAATATTTTCACACTCATGCAAATATACTTCTCACTTCTTTATCTTGTATAGATATTTTAAAAATTATTATTAAATGAAAAAATATTGTGTATAAACTTCGTTAATCAGTAAAAAACACACAGAACAATATTCATAATTCTAATAAAATCATTCCAATCTTATTACAATACATATGTACAAATTTCAAATAAATATGACAGACTCATTTTTTTCTCGTGGTAAAATATTGAGCTAATAATTTTCACTAAGTTTAAAAAATATTTATTTTCATTTCATATATATTAATTACTTTCGTTTCAAAGTCAAAGTTACAACATAGAAAAACTTTGTATGTGTTTGAAAAATAGTTGTGTCATTTAATAATTTTAATCAAGCATTATTACGAATGATAAATTTTATCTTTAGATAACTATATTAAAACTCTATAAAAATGTCAATAATAATAATAATAATAATTATTATTATTTACGAATTTTTTTTGTAGTTTAAAACAATTAATTTTGACGACTAAATATTTAGTGTGAATTTGACTAGTTTAAATCAAGAATGTAAAAAATGCATAATATTGAAAATCGTTAACCTTAATACGTATAAACACATTTTTACCATTCAAATAATTATAAAAAATCACCAAACAAAACGTAAGATAATATCAAACTAGTGGATGATGAATGAGCTGGATGGACGGCTGTGTATATTGATAGATTTTGTGTTATAGAAAACTTTTTATTTGTTATTTGGAAAATCTGATAACATAAATTTTTGTTACCAAATCAGTATGATATCCATTAGTTGACAAAAATATATGAAAAAAATCTGATAGAATTAAATAAAGACAATAGGAGTTACGATTTTACATTAAATCCTAGTATCACAATCCAGCTTTCTTCAACTAATCAGACAAACTACTAATTAATTACAAATATACGCTCCCCCAGATATTTGTCTCTGCCAAGCTCCAATATCAGAAAATCTTAATGGTAATAAAGCGCAATCTCATTTCAAAAAATGAACTATTATCCTCTACAAATCAGTAGAGAAAAATAATTAATTAATCACAAAAATAATAGGAATTTTAATCAAACATATGTTAAATTGCCAGATTAGTCCCAGTAATGTAAGGAAAACTGATTACTTTTTCAATTTGTAACTTGTACGAAATTCACTTAAACCTTTTTTTCCCCTAATTACAGAAGCACATTAAAGTTCTATTAAAAATCACGTGTAAAACAACAAATATACCATAAAATAAAAAATAAAAATCAGCAAAAAAAGGATTAATCTGGCCCATCGGATCCAAATCCCCCAAAATCCCAGCCATTAATTTCCACACTTGGAATTTTATCTTATAAGAGACAACATCCACTTGAAAGAAGAAAAAGCAAACCTAACAAGTAGTTTTTCCTCAAACTACCATTTTTCATCCCATACTTTCTTTTCTTTGCACCCCAACCCCGTTATGACGAGGAAGAAAGTGAAGCTGGCTTTCATAACCAACGATTCTGCGAGAAAGGCGACGTTTAAGAAGAGGAAGAAGGGGCTGCTGAAGAAGGTGAGCGAGCTGAGCACGTTGTGCGGAATCGAGGCCTGCGCCATCATCTACAGCCCCTATGAGACGCAGCCGGAGCTCTGGCCGAGCCCCGACGGTGTGCAGAAGGTCATCCAGCAGTTCAAACGCATGCCGGAAATGGAGCAGAGCAAAAAGATGGTTAATCAGGTATGATACGCATTTTCAAGCCCTAGCTAGCTTTTTTTAAAAAAAAATAAGGAAGTTTAGGTCATATGTTGGAAAATCAAGAGAATTTTAGGTTTTGTTGGTCATATCATTGTAGTTTCTGGGATTTTGGGGTTTTTTTTTTACAGAAGTTTTGGTCTCCTATTTAGTCATTTTAATTAGTAATTGTTTTTCATTCTTTATTTAGTTTATAATCAAGAAGATTTTAGGTTTAATTGATCTAAAATCATGTAAATTTGTTTTTTACTGATTGCTGTTTCAAATGGGAAAAAATAATTATTTGCTTGAGTCTATCATGGTCGGTTCTGGGATATTGGATTTTTTTTTACAAACAATTTAATCTCCTATTTAGTCATTTTAATTGATGATTAATCATGCTTTATTTGGTCTATAATCAAGAAGGTTTACTTATGTCAAAAATAATTTGGTGATTGCTGTTTCATATGGGGGAAAAATCATTTGCTTCGTGTCTATCGTTGTGGTTTCTGGGATTTTGGATTTTAATTTACAAAAATGTTTATCTCCTATTTAGTCATTTTAATTAATAGCTATTTTTCATACTTTATTTAGTCTATAATCAAGAACATTTTAGGTTCAATTGATCTAAATCTAGTTAAATTTTTTACTGATTTCTGTTTCAAATGGTAAAAACCCCCCTTTGCTCCTATCGTTGTAGTTTCTGGGATTTTGTTTTTTTTCCAAAAAATTTAATCTCCTATTTAGTCATTTTAATTAATATTTTTTTCAAACTTTATTTAGTCTAAAATCAAGAAAATTTTAGGTGTAATTGATCTAAATCTAGTTAATTTTTTTACTGATTTCTGTTTCAAATGGGGAAAAACCCTTTGCTTGAGTCTATCATTCTAGTTTCTGGGTTTTTGATTGTTTTCCACAAAAAAATTAATCTCATGTTTAAATAGAACATAACTTATACTTCATGTTTCACTTGATATCTTCAGTGGATAAAATCAATTGTTAACTTCCTTTTGTTAATTATCAGTAACTTATAATTCTTATCATTTCATGACAACTATTTATAGAACTGATATCATTCTGCATTCACTGTATCACTGATACCATTCTTCTTGATTGAGCTCACATGATTGAATACTGAAACAGGAGAGCTTTATCCGGCAGCGCATCGCGAAGGTGGCCGAGCAACTGAAGAAGCTGCAAAAGGATAACCGGGAGAAGGAGATGACAGAGGTAATGTTCCAATGCCTCGTCGGAAAAGGCGTCAATCAGATGACAGTGCCTGATCTGCACGACCTGGGCTGGCTGCTCGACCAGCGCCTGAAGGAAGTGTACAAGAAGATGGACACCATCAAGAAGAACAGCACCATGGGTTCCGACAACAACAACCAGCAGCTGGTTCCTGTCCCGGTCCCACCCGAGGAGGCGCCACCCCTCCTCCAACTGCCTCCTCCTCCTCCTGCAGCGATGACTGCTATGGTGCCAGCACCGATGCAGGAGGTGAAGCCTGTGCCTGTGGACCTCGGTATGGATCCCGGGGTGCACAGGCCCCAGTGGTTCATGGATTGGATGAACAATGGGGTGCAGGACCAGAACATTGGGTTCAGTGGCGGGGACGACATGATCATGCCGTTCCAGGACAACACCAGCACCATGTGGTCCAGTGCCTTCTTCCCTTGAGATCATGATGATGATGCTCAGGATCATTTCAGAATTTGATATTTGGATTGTTTATGATGGACTTGGGGCTTGTTTAAGTTTGATGTTTGGATTGTTTATGCTGGATTTGGGTCTTGTTTAAGTTTGGCGTTTGGATTGTTTATGCTGGATTTGGGTCTTGTTTGAAGTTGTGTAACTGGATTATTGAATTTCAGTTTCTGGTACTTTATGAACTATATTATGGTGATGGATGGTGCATTTCTAGTAAATTGCTTTGCATTATAATTCATTTTTAAAACTGTTTATACAACATGATCATGATGTGATTTCAGCAGCCTAGGCTGCAGAATTATGGAATAATTTGTTGCAGGTGTTGGTGTTTAAATGTGGCCCAGACCTCTAGGTACTTGCCAATCTAGACACTCACATATACTCCGTATGTGTGGGTATTTAAAAATGTGGCCTGTAGTCCGACCCGAAAGAACTGGGACTCGAAAGTGAGGGTATTTTGTTCGATATGAAAAATATGATATCTGTTGACTCTTTCAAGCCTTTAATTCTTAAGGTAATTATCATTTTCATCTTGTTACGTGAACTTGTATTAGTGCACGGAAAATGTTTTTTACAATGATGTCACTATCATTTTCATCTTGTTATGTGAACTTGTATTAGTGGAAGGAAAATGTTTTTTACAATGATGTCACTCGAATTCTTGTGACATTTTTTTGTACAAGTAATTAATTATCATCCATATGATTCCAAATTCAACATATAATGAACACTAAGAGTAACAAGTCAGCAGTCATCGTTATCATCATTCCCTAAATTGGATGATGACAAAATATACCGAGGTGGCGGGAAGAAAACATTGTGTCAAGCCAAAATAGTTCAATTGGACCTACTGATAATAATCATAGAGATTCACAATTGATATAGAGCTAAGTGCTAAAAGAACCCTATCTTTTGGTTGAAAATGCTAATATAATCCTGCAATCTCAGAAAGTGTCAATCTAACATTTGACTCCGTTGACTTTTTAATCAACGTTCGTTTGGTCGGGTTCTTGTTAAACGATGATTTCACCCTTGACATTAAAATTTAAAATAAATAGAAAAGAGAAAACCCTTTTGTCTTCCCCCGTTTCTTTCTCATTCCCCATTGTTATATTATATGACGAACAAGAAAAAAACCCAGATAAAAAAGCTTAAACTTTACCCAATACGACCTACATAAATACCTCTACAGTCGAGATGAAGAAATCCAGCGAATCCAGCGGTCTTCCCCCTTTGCTCATCTCCCAATCTCGACAATTAAAAACCCTTCTTCGTTCTTCACAGCAACATGACGGACCTGAAGCAAGAAACAAGATTAATAAGAAAAACAGAATGAGAGTGTTGAGATCAGAAGCAAAGTGGCAATAATTGATCGCATTTGGTGAAGTGTAAAGGATAGATACGAAATCGAGGGTGGTGGGGGTGGTTGTGTGGTGAGCTAGGGTTTGGGGGTGGTGAATCACTATCGACGATGGTCTCGGAGAGGAGAAGGGTGGCGGCGAGGGGGAGGGGAGAGGATGGCAGAGGTGGGGGAGGGGAGAGGGTGGCGGAGGCTAGGGTTTCTGGCATTGGTGTTTGTGGTTTTGGGACGACGATGACAAGGGCGATGAGACGGCGATTCGGTGGCAAAGACGCAGCACGACAGATTCACCACTAGGAAAAGAATTTAACATCAAGAAACTTCGGGCTGAGCGTGAGAAATCATTATAAGAAGGTTTGTTGAGCTTATTAAGATGTGTTTATGTAGAGATTACTTCTTTTATGCTGGCTGTGTCGGATTCAAATTTGTGGTTTTCGGACAGAATGTTTTTGTCTATGGTGAATGCGAAGGGGTTTGTTATGGTTAATGTGTTGTTTTATTCCTGAAATGAGTTAGTTTTCGGTTAAACTTTTTGGGAATTCAACGGGAGTGCAAAATTTGGGGATTTCTTCTGGGTATGTATAGAGCGTGGATTCATCGTTAAGGAATGGGTTAGCTACGGGCGAATATTTTCTGGATGGTTTCTTCACGACTTTAAGGTTGGGAATTTAGCAGCGACGTTGGTGAATCTAGAAGCGGCGGTGGTGAATCTAGCAGCGGCGGTGGTGAATCTGGCAGCGGCGAGGTTTCTAGCGGTGTCGGCAATGGCAGAGCACGGCGGTGGCAGCGGTGGAGCACGTGGAGGCATTGTTAGGTCTTGAAGAAGAATGATAGGTTTGTCATAAGGGGTATTTTTGTCATTTCAGTTTCTAGTCATGCCTGAATTCATTTGGTCAATGCCGGTATTAGGGAGTTTGGCTATATCGGCACAAATTTTTTGAAAGTTAGGGTTAGATTGACACATACAATAATTAGTTAGGGTTAAATTGGTACTTTGAGCCTAAGTTAGGGTTATAAATGTATTTCTCTCATTGATATATTTTCATCACCAACAAACATTTTCAAGTTAAATGCTAGTAACTTGGAGAAGTCCGCGAGAGTTGGAGTATAGGGTTGCAGCCGTGGGAACAATTGGAAATTTGGTGATTAAAGGAAATGAATGAGAATTTAACACTTAATTATTATGTAGAATCACATTCTTTAATAGCTACTCGAGAAAAGTGCTAAAATTATCCTAACTTTTGGCTAAAAATGCCAATATAACCCTCAAATGAGAAAGTGTCAATCTAATCCTGAACTTGCCTGACTTTTAGTCAACGACTGGTTAGTCGGAATCCTAAAATGCCAAATTTGTCCCTGAATTTAAAAATATAAAAAGCAAAAAACCTTTAAAAACTTAACTGCCCTCCCATTTTTTCACTTATTTTCCATTTCTTTCTTTCTCATTTCCTTCTTCTACTCTTTCCTTTTTTCCTTCACCTTTTCCTTCGTCTTTCTATTTCCTTTCGACTTCGTCTTCGTCTTCGCCACCTCTCATTTTTATAAAACTTATTTCTCCTTTCTTCTTCTGCTCTTTCCCATCGGCTTTGTCGTCCTCGACCTCATCACGGTGAGCGAGCGAGTGGTGGTCTCCGGTCTTCTTCATCGTATGAACTATGGGTGAACGTGAGCATGCGAGGATTTTTCGAAGGTGAGGGAAGAGCGTTGGGGTGAGGTTTTCGGCGATGGTGGTGGTGTGTTTAATCGGTGGTTGGCTAGGTGGAGGCAATGAGCTGAGCGGTAGGGCAAGGGTTTCAAGGCGGTGGAGGAAGAGTGGTAGGGTGAGGTTTTCGGTTGTGGTGGTATGGTGAATCAGTGGTGGGTGAGAGGGGTGGCAGTGAATCGGGTTGGGCGAGGTTTCTGGCGACACCAGAGCAGTAGTGACGGCGGCAGACGAGGTACGGTGGGGGAGGGGTGGGTGGGTCGTGAAGAAGAAAGAAAATAGGTTTTAATTTAAAAATAACCTTTTTAATCCAATAAGATGCCACGTCACAAGGGGTATAATGGGCATCATTTTCCAGCTTTGGTCTAAGGGTATTTTCATCATTTCAATTTATGGTCAATGTCTGAATTCCTTGGGTCAATGCCGAAATTGGGATATTCAGGTATATTGGCACAATTTGGCCAACAATTAGGGTTATATTGACACTTTCTCACTTTTCCAGGGTTGTACTGGCACTTTCGGCCAAAAATCTGGATTATAAGTGTATTTTGTCATAATTACAACTATGTAGATATGGGCAATTGAGAATCAGGATTAGATATATAGAAAAATATTACTTGATATTAGTATTAATTAAATATATTTATTGGGTATCCCGAGTACCAGAAAATAACATTTGTGTAGTCCGGGTCAATTAAAATGTAAAATTCCCGGAACAGGTACATGACTCAAAAAATGAAAATAATACCAGGTTATTATATTTCTGACCAGCATGCCGCTAGGTCAGGTATTTTTGAACACCCCTTGCAAGGATTTTTAAAAAAAATCTCTAGTGGACGGACAACCTATTAATGGCGGTTCCTCGCAACCAGAGATAATGGTTTTTCCGTTCCTGTCTCTGACTCCGCCATCCATCATACGACGGTGGATGGCATTTTATAAAACCCCCCTATAAGCAGTTCTAAATTTGGAACATAAAATAATTGAAGCTAATTACCTATTCCAGTCTCATCTAAATCAACCATCAGCAAATCTAGAACTAGATATCCACATCATCATAACCAACACAAGAAACCAATCAAAATTTACAAATCTCCCAAATATGGTTAGAACAAACCTATAAACTTGTGCTCACATGCTAGTGGCTGTTTGAAAGATCTTGATAGCGCTACAAATTCCAATTAGATCTCAGAAACAGTTGGCTAAAGCAGGATCTTCGTTGTGCAATTAGGTCTTCATGTCCACCTTCTGAGTCTTCGATGACTGGATCTACGTGCAGCAGCGATGCTATAGTACCACTGGTGAATCCAGAGATGGGGTGGTAGATTTGTGGTAGAGAAGAAGGGGGCGGGGAATTTATCTTCTACAGCCTGCTTGCAAATAACACTACTTGTTCTTCCAACTCTAGAGCAAGTAACACATGGAAGGTGCTTGTAATGGTGAAAAATCAAGTCTTGGAAAGATTGTCTTTTTGTGTTTCTGGCAATGGTGTTTTCCTCTGATTCCTTAATTAACTCACATTTTACCAATAAACTGAGGTATTATGATAGGATTTTGATTTATTATATAATTGTCTTTTTTTTCCCTTGGTAATTGAATACAAGCTATTTTTAAGTCCCTTGTTGAAATCGTCCCCAAACCCTAATCGGGGATGACCGATTTCTTCAATACATAATGAATTAAGTACTCTAATAATTCTATACGATGTTTAGTCTAATAAAAAAATGATTTTTACACTTATAACACTGCCTTTAAGTTGACAGTGCCAGTATAACCTTGCAAAACGAGAAAGTTCCATAATAACCTTAACTTTTGTTGGAAAATGATGGTTAAAATGTTGAAATACGTCAACTTTTGGGCATCGTTTTGAGTGGGACCCGAACGGATTTAGGGTTGGTGGATGTCATTTTTGGGTTCTCCTCCATGAGTACTATAAAATTGACTATTTAAACTCTCAAAACGGATCAAGAGTGAATGAGATATGAATGTTTGAAATGTCACACTTGAAAGAGGAAAATTGGGCGGAAATTGGCTCAGAATGATTTTTCTCTGTACTGTCTAAAACGCGTATGGATCGCGTGGAAGTCTCTAGAAGGCCCAATCGCGTAATATATATGGAATTGCTTGTGTGTAATTCTTAAGAGATAAAAACGAAATACTTCTATATTTTGTGAGATATTTTGTTGTAAATGAATACGCGGTTTACCATGTTTAATATGTTGAAGAATATTGAGCGAATAATTCTTCCATTTCCAGCATATTTGATTCGATTATTCTTGGAATGTTCTCAGATTTGATGAGTTGGTGATTGGAGAATATTTTTCTCTAATTACAGAAAATCATAATATCATGGTTCTATGATTATGGTCTCTTAGAGCAGTATAAATAGAGCCTCTAATTCAGTCATGAAACTCGCACCATTTCTCAAGTCTCTCCATATTCTAAACTTGAGTTTTCTTTCTGTCTCTCGAAGTTTCCGTCCGTTGCTCTGTCGAGGTGATAATCTTTCGGGCCTTGCGTGAATCCGAGGTAACTCTTACATGTTAATTGTTACCTTCGATGATTTTATTTTAGGGAACGATGTCCACGACATGATTCATTCGTTTCAAGGGCAGCGAGTTTTACTCGCGACTCCATCACTTTATTTTGCTTGAAGTGTGATTTATTTATTATTAATATATCACATGTATGCTTTAATTATTCGTAATTTAAGTTTTCTGATTGTATGCTTGAATATTCAGTAACAGTTTATTATTCTTGTATGTGTAAATTGCTTGTTCAATTTTCATTATTTAATTTTTGCATGATTAAATCAATATATGTCCAACCGTTTTGAAACGAATGAAATTTGTTTAAATATATTGATTTGAAAATTTGCAAGCCGAAGCTTGATGTTGCGAACGAAATTTTGCTTACTATATTAACTAAAGTCTGCATGCCTGAAATCTGAGGAAAATTTTCATGCCTGATTCTTTCTTGGATGGAAAGTTTACATTCCAAAAGTGTGTGAATTAGTTTGGTTTGTTGCAAAATTTCATTATGGAAATTGTAATATTGATCATATATTAATATGAAGTGCACGAAATCTGCATGTTACATGCTTTTATAGAAATTGCATGATTTATTATATGCTTTGATGAGTGGGCAAATATTACTTCGAGTAATGTTACAATTAAATTTAAATTTCTCGGGTTTTGGTTACAATAAAACCATGTCGAGCAATTGGTTGTGAAATATTTATATGCGATATGAGATGTCTACATATATTTAATAATTTTTTGTATGTACACATTGGTGAATCTGAATATATACGGTTGTATATCTCTTATGGAAGAGAAACTCGGCATGGAGGTACGGCAACATGAAAGAGTCAAAGGAGTTGATTTTGGGCTAGAGCTGTAACCACAGTTCTGCAAACTGAGATATATGGTACGTGTATGTTAAATTACATGGCATGACGTATTATGGAAATAACGTGATTATGGAAATGTGCTAATTCCATGATATTTATACTTATGAGATTAAATGTTGATATGGTCAGTAATCATATTTGATTCTTTGCATGAAAGATTGACTCAAATTGAAGGGAAAAAATGCAACGAGTTTGGAATAATGAATCAAGCATTATTATTCCATAATTGTATAATTAAATGGCAGCAGTGCACATGTTTGGAAATTATAAGAAGTGTTTAATTTCCTAAGCCCTCAAAATGTTATAGTTTTTTTAAAATACTTTATCAAATATAGAAATACTTATTTTGCATGGTATAAAAAAATTGGTTATGTGGGCTGCTCGTGTTGGTTTATATTTTAAACCATACTTTGTGTGCGAAAGTGCTGCTTGTGATTCATGACGTTCTGCTGGAAATAGAAGAATTATTCGCTCAATATTCTTCAGCGTATTAAACATGGTAAACCGCGAATTCATTTACAACAAGATATCTCACAAATTATGGAAGTATTTCGTTCTTATCTCTTAAGAATTACACACAAGCAATTCCATATATATTACACAGTTGGGCCTTCTAGAGACTTCCACGCGATCCATACGCATTTTAGACATTTCAGAGAAAAATCATACTGGGTCAATTTCCGCCCAATTTTTCTCTTTCAAGTGTGACATTTCAAACATCCATATCTCATTCACCCTTGATCCGCTTTGAGAGTTTAAATAGTCAATTTTATAGTACTCGCGGAGGAGAACCCAAAAATAACATCCACCGACCCTAAATCCCTTTGGCTCCCACTCAAAACGATACCCAAAAAGTTGACGAATTTCAACCTTTTAACCATCATTTTCCAACAATCCCCCACATGAATAGATATCGATGTAGGAATCAGAAAAATCATGTCAGACACATAGTTTGACTTAGTGATAGATTCATTTCGACGGCATAAATGCTGCATAGGATAAGTAGGTGTCGTCCTTTGAACTTTCCCTTGAGAGAGTAAACTTAGCCCATTGGTTAGGAAGTAGACGTGATGTCCTCGAACTTCCCCTACCGCTTGTGTGAACGACAATGAACTTCCCATAGACATCTTTCTTAGCCCTTGTGCTTTCCTCGGTTGTGTCCATTAATCAGGCCATGACACACACCTGGTTCTGTAAAGTTTCTAAATAATTGCATCCCAACAATTCCCTTTCGAAGCGGCCACACTTCTCGCTTACATAGATGATTCTTTGCGTAAGATCAGTTCCGTAAACTATGCTCTCTTTCAATTATTATACACACGATACCTTTAATCATTAAAAGCAGTTTAATGCTTAACCTCCATTCACATCACCGTTTCTTCATCATAGGAATAAGACAGGAGGTATGAAACATCTACAGTGATCGCGATGGGTCTTTGCAGTTTAGTTGTCCATTTGAACCTAGATCTTGGGATCTCC
>JAULKM010162715.1:0-16300 GCA_032355605.1 Rubia tinctorum | reverse complement strand
ATACATTATATACACAATACGTATAAATACAGGGCGTATACAGTAAAATACAGGGCGTGATATAGCAATCCACAAAAGAAAGAAATAGCAAAAAGGCCAAAGGGGGAAAGCGAGGGAGACAGGTAGGGCGTTGGCCGTCGAGTAATCTTGGAGAAGGTCCGACGAAACGGATGGAATATATTGTATATTTATTATACGTTTATAATAAGTAACGCAAAAACTAAATTAAGAATCTTTATAAACTTGACTTTACCTTTTCTTTTTTCAGTTTGCACTGCATAAAATACAAAGCCTAAAAACGAAATATATTACAGGGATGGGGTTTTGTAACTCAACCCTATATAATAATAGTTGAATTGGCAAAAAAAAACTCATTATAATTTGTGCGAAGTTTTAAAATAAAAATAAAAAAATCATTAACACTTAGGTACGTAAAATATAACAATACAATCTAAAATCTTTATGGTGATGTGAATATTAATTTAAATTACTATGAAAGGAAAGATGAAAACAACTAATGATTGATGGCAAATCCAAATTAAAACTACCTGATTCGATTCATACAGGTTCAATTAAACCAGATAGACTCAAACCAAATCAAATCAATTATAAATTGGTTATAGCGAATCAATTTGAAAGATTTGATCTGCAGAATAAAGTTGCACCGTCAACAACAAAAAACTATTTAAAAAGTTCTGAAAGTTGAGGACCTCGACGGCTGGTGAGTGTCTAGTCTAACCACTTAAATAACATCACATTTTTAGGAGAATACAAATTCTAAACTCAAAACCAACCTACCTACTATCTATTCAAAAAAAATTAGAACAAATTGAAAATCAAATCCAACAATCTGATCATCTACTTTGCTGGAAAAGGATTTTGTCAATTGCTATGGAAGTAGATATGCCACCGAAATATCCAATTAGAGTAGATTTGGTGAAAAGACATTGAAGTTTGAAACTCGATTTCTCAATTTAGTGTTACGCTGGTGGAGAAGAATCATGAGCACGGGAATAGGCAAGGACACAGTTTATTCTTCTCATTTTCGATTCCAACACATTTTCAGCTAAAAAAGAGTTCTCACACGCGCTCATGAGTTGAGAAAGTTGACCAAAAAATAAGCTCATTTGGCCGGGACGGAGGAGTCGAATTTTTATTTAAAAAACTAAGAATAAAATATCAAATAGAAGGGAGATTAAGGTCTCTTCCTCTTCCGGCGAAAGAAATTAGGATTGTTCAACATGTGTGTTTGCTTGTTAGGTGGTTAATCAATTTCGGTTCCTACCGTTTTATAAAATTAGAAAATGAATCAAGTAACCGATCGATAATTTTATCGGATATCCAGTTGGGTTAGTATCGATTTTTGATAAGGTGTCGATTATAACTAGTTACGGCATATATCAATCCACATCTCAAACTTTTTGATTTTCCTCACCAACATCTTCAAGTGCTTGTTGCACATGTTTTTAGGTGTATAATCTACATAAGAATAGAAAGAGACTAGGGACAGATTTTATATAAAACAGCAACATAGTAAAAATGCAAATAAATGAAAATTTTACCGGTAAGCAACTTCGATCGGGAACAACGACGAACAACTTCAATCTGTTTCTCTTAGCCTTGCAGCGGCACCAAGCCATCAACGATGGCTTCCGCCAGGCACTAGTGGTGAAACTCAAAAGAAAAGACAATAAATGTGGGAATTTAATAACGGCGATGGTAATTTTGGGGATTATAATTGTGCAACGAGTAGCCGCCTTGCAACTCATCAAAATTATCAATTTAGGGTTGAATAGTTATTAATTAAAGAATCGAATAAATAGGCTAACAACTTGTAGTTTAAGGAATAAGTTAATTTGTATTAAAAACTTAAAGTTGTCTTATTGGGTTTATGACCAAGGCCCAATGTTTTTATGAATTAGTTTATTTTGGGCTGAAATAAACAAATAATTATATGTAGGGTAAAATACAAAACTAACTCTATCAATTTCTGAAAATTTCAGTCTAATTTTGTAAAATCTGAAAATGTGATTCTAACCCAAAGTTTTTCAGCAAATGTGCCGACAAAAAATTTTCGCACTATTCCAACGTTGACTTTGTATTTTTTGGTATTGACGAAATATAAAAGACCAAAATACCTCTAGTATTATAACTAAAAATGTAATGACAAAAATACCATAGGGTTCTTCTTCATCATCTCCAAAAACATCGCCACCGCTGCTCCACCGTTGCTAGCCGGAATTTAAAGTTTCGCCGCCTCCACCTTCTTCTAGCCCCACATAACCGCTGCTCCTCAACCACATCCCCACCCCCGCCACCCCCAATATTATAACCCGCCATATCACCACCCACCCACCGCCACCCAGCTAGTACCGCACTTAACTCATTTAGCATTTAACATTGACGTCGCAGCTGGCTAGAACCGCCGTCGCCCAGAATCAGCTCATACGCTAGCTCTGCCTAGCTCCACCACCTCCCCTGCCTAAAATCTGTCACCCAGAACCACCTACCCTCTAAAACTCTAGTTGCGCCTAGCTCCACCACCTCCCGCCTAAAACTTGCCGCCCATAACCATCTCCCCCCTAAAACCCTAGCTCCGCACTCCACATCTCAACAACGCTTAGTAAGCTGTAATTTGCATTTACAAATTTTGCAGAAGTTTAATAAGAACCAGTAATAGTACTCACCTAACCCTTCCCGACGGCCTATGCTTATTATATTCGACGGTGACGCTCCTCTGAAACAACCAAAACCCTTCATTGAGCTGCTCACGGTTCCATCGGAACGTGTGCTTCTGGCTACTCTACAATGCGTCGTGCGTCAGCGGAATAATCGGCAAGTCCGTCGCCGTCATCCGACACTGTAGCAGGATACCTCTGCCAAGATCCGAGTTGAGGACCCTTCCAACGGCTTTTAAGACCACTGAGTCATCATAAACATAGGGGTTATTTTATGGCTGGGCGGCGGAGTTATAGTAACCCTATTGAATGGCTTGGCGGCGGGGGAAGGGTTTCGACCGCCAGAACGAAGGCACGGTTGCTATGGAAAATAACGAAGGCCCCACTGCTATAGTTTAATTAGGTTTTATGAATAGGGGTCGGGGTATTTTTTTAATAGGGCACCGCTGCTATTGCTTAACTTTTTAATCTTTTTTTAAAACTGAGACATAATAGTCAATTCACATAATTCCAGCCAAATTTAGGTTCCTAAGGTTAGATTGACACTTTCAACCAAATAATAAGGTTAGAATTTCACTTTCAGATTTTACAGGGTTGGATTGGCACTTTCGACCAAAATATAGGGTTATTTTAGCACTTAACTCTTATATGTATTATGAATTTCTTGTTGGTTATCCAGATTGACCAGTTACTAAATTATTAAAAATCAAGATCGAACTTATTAACTAACATAACCAAATAATCGTAACCGACACTAACCAATTGATCATTTAACCAGTTAATCGCCTTGAATTTCAATTTGATTTTGATCTTATTTTTCAGTTTTTTTGAACAGG
Organism: Rubia tinctorum; assembly: GCA_032355605.1. Lineage (NCBI taxonomy): Eukaryota > Viridiplantae > Streptophyta > Magnoliopsida > Gentianales > Rubiaceae > Rubia > Rubia tinctorum. Next base: position 12,786 of record JAULKM010162715.1, on the reverse strand, counting down.
TCTAAAAGAAGTCACCAAAAAAAGGGAGTACACATGGCCAGTTTTGAATTATTTTTCGGGGAGTGAAGTTTGGTAAGAGTAAGATTTCTGATTGTATCCATACTAAAAGAGTTAATTACCCAAAACTTTAAATGAGTATATAAATATAAAACTACTTAAGAGAGTGTTTCATATTAGATCGTGTAGCGGTTATACTAATCATATCAAACCTCATTTTTATAACTTTTAAGATCAATTTATAATTATTTATATTTCAAAATATATTCTAATTTTTTATAAAAAATTATGGAAATCTCGTTGAAATAAATGAAAAATAATATATCAAATCATCAAATTAATCATGTTAATTATGAAACTAATCCGTCTAAAATGGTTAGGCGGTCTGAAATAAGATTTTTTGGATACTTAATGTAAAAGATTTTATTATTCGGCATCATGTATCTTCATACCGACACTTGTGCGTATAATATTTCAATTCATGATCATTATGTATTCCCTACCTATTCCTTCTTATACTACTGCCACCATTGTTCTCGACAACCACCACCATTGTTCTAGATTATAACCACAACCAACGATGGAAAAAATATTGACAAAAAATTAACGCAATTGGAAAAAACATATAATCAAACCTCTGGAATGCATAGTAATACGTGTCAACCCGCGATTTGATAACCGAGCATTGCTTCAATGCGCCGAACCTGCAAAATAGACTCCCCGGGAAGGCGAGAGAAGAAGATCTAATGCAAAAGTTAGACAAAAGTATTTGATAGTAGTGTTAATAATTAAATGAATAGTATGGATGAATACCATGGTATTTATTGTGGTTGATCCTCGAGAGATCTCTCAATCAAGTTGGGATAAATATGTAGTTTCCATGTAGGAGTCAGTGTTTTACCATGATAGAATTACCATATATTCAGTATACCATAATTATACCTTAAAAAGAAGTACATCCCATTGATAGAATCAAATATGGAGATTTCCCCTCCAAAATTTGGGTTTTCATCCCTATAGAATGTATTGATGTGGTATTTGGCCCAAGTAGAGAATAATAGCATGGTGTTCAGTCCAAGGGGGAGTTTCGGCTCCGACCCTAATTAATTAGAAAGTACTTTTTACCTCAGTTTTGGTTGAAAATAACTGAGGTAAATAGTCAAGACCTGACACCACTGCCGATGAACGAGCGACGTCGGGTTATTTGCATGGGCGGCTGACATCCCAAAATGTGTCTAATGTCAGGAAAGTCGATGTCTCTATTTGAAGGGGCAACACTGTTAATGAGGATAATCGACTTTCACTACTTTGGTGGTCAACATCGCATATTCAGATTTATTACCACGGTTTTGAACCATGGTAAATGAATTTTTTAACCTCGATATTTGTCAGGTATAACCATAGTAAATATAATTATGACGGAACCATTGTCGACTAGCCCGCGACTTTTGGTTGAACGAATTCGTTGTAGATGTGCAAAGCAAGATGCAACGTTTCCGGGTCGACATTGTTATTGTCGATGCCCATGAAATAATGACGTGACATTTCAATAAAGACATCATCGTTTCATTAGACCGATGTCACGAGTAATGGTGCGACTAGGGTGAAATTTATGTGCACTGCGAGGACCTTATGATGTCGCTAATTTGTGCGTGGTTATTGTCACGACGTCGTTTTGATGAAGCAACGTTGCAATATTCATGGTACCTTTGGTACCCCATTGCGAACATTTAGCAATTTCTCTAATGGTTTATCGGGTCTCCGAATAGTACGTTATGCAGGTGCGATATCGGCTCTTACATGAACAACATGAATAGAAAACTACTAAAATGTATACCCGATGTTGAACGCCCTGCAGATTGCATGTAATTACACCATGCATAATCCATACAGGCTAGAAAGATAAAACTACACCTTCAATACACAAATTTTGTTATCAAAATTCTCACAAAATGAATCATACCATTGATACTCCATAGCTAGCTATAGATCTATATCAAAGTGTCAAAAAATACCTTGGAAAGTATCAATGGGCATTTTAGAGAATGATGTTTGGACAAAAAATCAACTTGATCCTAGTTCCTAATATCGTAGATGGATAAGTAAATGTTTCAAATTCTTTACCATCATATAGAGCACCCAACGCACATCCTCCAAAAGTTTTACGGGGGTATGGTGTTTTGTCCTCGGGAAAAGACTACCACATGGAATAATATCATAATGAATAAAAAGGTTGGTCAAACTCATGATATTATTGATAGAATCAATAGGTGAGAATATAGGGATACCTTTTGTAGATCAAATTTTTTCATCTTCACTTGCGAGACCAAAATACTTCATAAAACACATGCAATAGTAACCGCTTTCCCACGGGGCCGCTTGTTTTTTATGCTATCTGTTTGTACAAATTGTTCAAAAACACATTGTTACATACTTGTAAGAATACTTACTTCAAACAACAATTTTAAAATTAATTCTTAACTTTTAGGGATTTCCAATGGAATCCTTTGCGGATCGTAATTATGGGATCTGTCATCACCTTTGTAATTGTGAATGAAATTGTCTCTTGTGGCATTTGATGTAATGGATCGAACCAGAACACCGTGTTCGAAGGAAGAACAATGAGGGCCACTATCCAATGTTTGCTACAAAAATGAAATTGTCATTAATTCATTATCATCTCGTAATCTTTAATAGAATACCAACAAGAGTAAAGCAGTAAGTAGAGTTGACTCACCTCTTGTAATAAGGTACGACATATATCAAATTATCCTTCAACATCAACCAGTAGCTCAAGTAGGCCAAATGTTCTTCCATCGCAACATGTTCATGTTGGATCTTTATTGGGAAAAGAATCTCTATCCACCCTTTCATTTTGCAAATGGATTGTACATGCAAGAACCTACAAAGATGTCTTTATAGATTAAAGAGGAATGCAATAATTATATTAATGATCAAAGTTAGGGTGATGAATTAATACTTACATGCAATGTAGTTGCATCACGAGGGGGCATTATTGAAATAGAACAAGTACTCTAAATCCTCATTTTGGGTGATTGGATTTACCTTGTATTTGAAAATTCCCACTTCTTCCACAAGGATTTTGTACGAAAATGATGGCGGGTGACTTATCACAACCGTGTTGATTAACTTCAAGGAAACATCTTTCGAGGGATTGAATGGTGTTGGTTTCATTCTAGAGACATGAGACTTTGTAGGTTTTGGATCCCCACATACATTGGGCAATTTCCCCAAGCTACTAGCCCTTGTCTCGATCTGCATGAAACCAACTGGTATAGTTATGTTCACAAAATTTGTCTCTATTTATAAGTAATACCACATAATTATCTTGTTACCTTCTTTGTAGGCCCGTTGTCCAAAATATCGATCAAACGAATGGGCCATTCAACAAACATTCCCAGCAACTCATCCACCATACTAGCCTCGGGTTTTGAGGTTTGAAGAACTATACCATCTACGAGGCTCTTTGTGATGATGCACTCGAATATATGTATATACTTTACCTTCCGCCACGACATGACTCTCAACATCAACACATTCGACAGATAGTATACACAAGGATTTATCCTACACAACAAGACTTGATACATTGTAAAATAAAGCATAATTTACTTTATGAAATGAAATGTGTAGTATATATACTATTACATTCATACTGCATTGGTTGGCTTCTAATAACTCCGATCTTAGTCGATTAAAGGCAAGGGGTATTTTCAAAGTCCTAGACAGTTGGAGGGGTCTATTGTCACACTCCGGGTTTTCTTGTGTTGTTATTGGAGAAGAAACACGAGAGGGTGGGGGTTGAGGTTGTTGGTTTCGTACTTGCAATGATTCACTCAAACTCAGGTGACATTTTCCTCTCATTCGATTCTTGCTGCGAGACATAAGCCATAAGTTGGCTTAATGTGAATTTCAAAGAATCGATCTCTCTTTGTTGAATACTTGATGCAATGTCAATTTTAGGTGGCCGAGGTTTGACAAAGACGTACCTATGTGTAGCAAGGGTACCAACACCCCGGACCCGACCCAGATGTTCCTTCTTGTTAAGCGAAACACTAAGTATGTCCATTTTTCCGACATCGAATGAACTCACTTGACTCTTATTTTTTTAGACCCTCCTATAAATTACCAATAATCAATCTCAATTTCTTGGAATTAAACTTGAACAAAAGCACTTATATTTTATTAACTAAAAAGTCGAAAAAGTTACAATTTTTTTTGCTAAACCAATTCTGCATTTTTGGTGTGGAACTTACCCTCCTTCTTCCCACATACTTTGTATCCTTTAGCCGTTTATCAAATTGGGGAACCTCATTGGGTGTGGGATATTCCACAGAATTCCTCACCTCCTTGTTCGTCATTCTCTGCTTCACCTTGTCAAACACTCGAGCCTCAAACATTTCCTTCATTATTATTCTTGTAACTAGTGCATAGCCTCCCCGACTCGTGGTTTGGCGCATCTAATTTCCTCTTGAAAGCTCACTATTTTTTGCTCTTAGACCCTGCAAAATCATCATGTCAACTGGTTCAAACTACAAATCGACAAGGTTAAATGAGAAGGAAAATGAAACATAGTTTCCCCGCTGTAACTGACGTTGGACACATGTCAGTAATGTAATCGTATTTGTCAAATGACAAATATGCAACAAACATGCAATGTCGGTCCAAACCCATTCCGAAACTGGGTTTATAAACGACGTCGCACAATAGTCGATCCCGACGACCTATAAACCGACTAGTACTATGCGACGTTGCATGTTCACCATGGTGTACTCCTTTTGAGGCAAAATATTAACTTCTACATATATAAATCACTAACAACCACAACCACAAACAACATACACATTTGATGCTACAAATGAAACTAACTCATGCATAAGCATGTATATCTAACAATTATATGTGTGCACATAAACATAAATATGTATCCACTGTGTATATACATTTAATGATGTAAATGTAAATTTCTTAACGATTGTTCATCTGCTAGTTTTTTTTGCAGCAAAAACCTTCTAACTCGATTCACTTATGAATGGATGCTTAATTCTTGGGTTACAATTTTCTTCTTGCCAAATACATAATCCCTAGCTAGTTTTGATTTGAAATCTCTTCATCTTTCACCAAAGTGCCGTATTGTTTTCCTCTTCAATTTTGCCATATCGTCACACTCAATTTCAAAGGTAGTTTTTACTTGTAAGCATCATCAACACAAAGACACGAATCATACAAGAAAATATCTACCTTAGTCCTAGCTATCAATTCTAGATAACTAGACCAACAATTTTTCTCCTCGATTATTGCATTTCCAGCATGATCAAACTTCATAGGACATTTCATTCCTTTCTCAACCACGTTTATTAATTTATTGCAAGTTTCTTGACCCTGACCTTGCTTGTGTCTTTTCGATCGATTGACATCTCTCCCTTCTTCGGGCCGTTTCCTCTTATCGAGGTCAACCACAACAAGACCTACAAATAAAGTTAATTAAACACACTCTACAATGATGAAGACAATATAATATATATATAAAGTTAAACCTTTTTATGGACATTACATCGACAATTATTTTTAAAATATGAGGTACTTTTCGACTACGGAAATAATATAAGATCTAGGTACCATACCACTACAAACATGTCATCCATTCGGTGATACACAAAATACATATCTCATAAAGCTCATCTTCACATCAAGAAAAGGATCAAAATTAAACATTTCATGCTCCATATCAAATAACCACCATTAGCAACCTTCCACATGTGGTACACACAATACACTTAAAAAAATACATCTTTAATGTAACCATACAACCCTACATGTATAGTCCGTGATCTAAAAGGAAATAGATAAAATATCTATCACATAGCAATCATTAACACATTCAATAATCAATCCCAATGGAGGCACCATTAACAATATGATTAAGTCAAGTTGGAAATATGGAACCTTACCACAATTTTGATTCATTGAATACCCTCCCATGGGGACATCTTCCTTTTACCTTTGTTTCTCCATTTGGTTTTTATGGTAGTGGAGGATTTGGATGTTCTTGGTGGTTGATTTATCAGAGGAGAAAGGAAATGGAGATGATGAAATATGGGTCTTTGTAGAGGGAGGGTGCCATTTTTTCCAATAAATGTTTTTCATAGGTTTTTGGTTTTTTCCCTAAGTATGGCACATAAATGTATTCTTCTGCCGGTGATGCGACATCGCAATGTTCATGAGCATATCAGTCATTAGTATTTTAGGTCTATTTATGGGTAAAAATAGGCCCAATAGGCCCATCTCATATGAATGTACACGTGTCGTCAATAGTCTGGTTACATGATGTATTTCACGATCTCGGTAATGTCATGGGTTAAATAGGATATAATGGGTCTTTTTATGGCCTAAACGGCCCATTCCACATGAATTTACAATGTTGCCAACATTTCGGTCTATCCTCAATAAGTGAGGCATCTAATGTGACATCGCATGCTAGGGTTTTGATCGATTTTTCTTAATCAATTTCGTGGCCAAAATTTTTACGTTCTATTAGTTACGTAAGGTTTCCATATTAATCCAAATAATAGTCAACCTTAATACATTGTTAGGATTCAAACAATACCCTTTCAACAGTTAAAATTAAAGAAAGTCTGTAATAGCCGATTCAGTTCTACCTACTATGTAGCATTTTCCGTTTAAGCCCACGAATAGTCAACCCGCATCACATGGGTAGGAGTTCAAACATTATCAATCGCAATGGTTCAACTTCTTCAATACTAGACATAGACAATCTCACTTAAGGCCAAAAGAGATACCATCTATAACAATTACATAGGATTCTCATTATAATCCCAGGGATAGTCAACCTTATGACATGAGTGAGGATTTCACAATTCTCATTTCAAAGGTTAATATTTTTTAACGCTAATCATAGCCGATGTCATTTGATGGTACAAAATATTAGTCACGACATTTACATAGTATTTTCCAATTAAGCCCACAAATAGTCAACCATATGACATGAGTAAGGGCCCGAACATTGCCAATCGCCAGAAGTTAAGATTGTTCAATGCCAGGCATATCCGATCTCATTTGAGGCCAAAAGATATCAGCTTTAACAATTACATAGTGTTTACATTATGAACCTATGGATAGTCAACCTTATTACACGAGTGAGGGTTTCACAATTCCTCATCCCACTGGTTAAGATTGTTCAAATCGATGCATATATGATTTCATTTGAGGCAAAAAGATACTAGCTCTAACAATTACATGGAGGTTTCCTTATGAACCCACATATAGTGAACCTTATTAAATGAGTGAGGGTTTAGCAATTACCTGTTCGACGGTTAAGAATGTTGAAGGTCATTCATAGCTGATGTCATTTGGGGCTCCTAATACCAACTATAACAATTACATAGGGATTGCATTATAAAATAACTGATTATCAACTTTGTTAAACATTAGTGAGTGTTTTTTATGACCGGACGTAGCCAGATCCAATTTTTTCGTTAGTCCAATACCTTTATTAATTATTGTATAACTGAAAAATATTCTCATATTAATTAGTTCTATCATTAATTTATTTGGGCTTGGATTTATTGATTTTAGGCTAATAGGTCCACAATCCTTATTGCAATGTCGCTAGAATATCAAAATATTATCGGTAACGACGACATATAAGTGTGATATCGGTGGTATGTGGTTTCAGTCCATCACTGACCAAGACCAAAGAGATTTTACGATTGGGTAGTTTGTCCAATTTGTCCCACTCATCATTACCTGTGAACTCGCTTATACATCGATCGTCCACCGATTTTGTCAATTAGGTTGGTGACTTCGACTAATGTCAATTCGATTCCTTCAGGTCCAAGACCGAATATAAAATATTTGGGTCTAACTCATATATGTGGCCAAAAAAATATGAACAACGACGTCACACTTCATTGTATGTTTATGTCAGTCTATGCGACAGGAATTGCGATGTCGCCCTTCCGGTTAAAAGACATTGTTTGCCACTGGGTTTATAAACAGCCCACCCCAAGCCCCTCGCATTTCCAACCACGATGTTGCACCCAAAACTTCCAACCTAAAAATTACGTTAGGAAAATCATCAAATCCCAACCCAAAATGCCATATGATATTTGTATATCGCCAAAACCGACGCTCAATTAGGGTTCAACATAGTCCATTGCCGAATTTCTTCAAAAAAAGGAAGGGAGGAAAACCCTAGACAAGGTAAGCATTTGAACAAATTGGATAATGATTTTGTTACTTTGAGGGATTTCTTTCATTGCTGGTTTGAAGATTTTATTACATTTACAATGATTGAGTTGTTGGATTTTTTTGTGTGATAAGGTTTTAGATTTATCCATTTTTGTTTAGCTTTTCATTACAAGTTCAGGGCTAGGTCTAGGGTGTACTCCAATGTTATGGCACTCATACTTGATACTCACTATTGGTATAGTACCTATTTATGTTGTGTTGTTGATGTTGGTTGTGATTATAGGGGTTCTAGGACCTTTCATGTATGATTCACACACTATTTCAGCTTAGTCGACTGGCAGTGCGACGTCACACATTTATACACATAAATCTGTGACGTTGCATGGGGCACATCGGTATTGCCAAAATGTCTGCGACATGCATGCGAAATTAACCAAAATCCATAACATTCATCAAATTTGGAGTGTTTCACTAATTGTTTTTATATTCCCTTCTTTGTCAGATGGCTCCAATGAAGTAGACAACTAAGAGGTCCATGGGCAAGACCATGAGAGTAGGTCTCTCGTGCGGCAAGAAGGCAAAGACCACAACCTCCCCTCCGTCGCCAACATGGGACAAGGTACACTTCATCGATAATTAAGCCGAGAAGCGTTTCAAAATAATCCAGGGCCAAAGGATAAAGAAGGTGAGGGCAATGAAGCCCAAGGACGTGGAGCGACCCCACCTCGATGTTTTCCTTAAAACTTTCAAACTGCCTGGAATGGAGGGTTTGATCACTCAGATCAACTTAAACAACTACAAAATAAGAGTGAACGGGATGGATGTGGAGATGACGAGGGAGTTTATCAATGCGGTGATTTGGTGCACAATCAGTGGAAATGATCAATTGGAGGTTGAGACTCTACAATTGTACTTCTGGGACACTTGGCCGCCAAGGGCCGACAAGAATGACCCATCCGAGGAGCTTGACCCCAATCGAATGGTGGAGGAGTACTTCAAAATTGAACTGGGGAACAGGCTCATCAAGCCGAGGAATGTCAAGATTGATATCTTGGATCTTAAGGAAATGATGATTTACAATATCACTGTACAAATAATGATCCCAAATGGACATCCTTCGGAATACACAATCACCGAGGTCATCTTGTACTACCACCTAGCGGAGAAGAAGGTATTGACCCTGGGTACACCATCATCCAGGAGATGTACCAATTGGCCCTCTCCCCGGAGAGTCGGGCACTATCCTACGATAATGTCATCACCGCCCTTCTGGAGAAGAAGAAGGTTCCAATCAAATCTATACAGAAGATCCAGCCAAAGTACTGCGATGGGAACTACTTTAAGCAGAAGCATTGACATTGAGAGGCGGGGACATGGATTGATCGCAACGTCCCCGAGGGCAATCTGGAAGTGCATGCCATGCCCGAGCCCGATACGGCTTTGTCAGGTTCCACAACAGGGCAACCTACCCCCACCACTCCTGTGGCGCGACCAGGTTTGATTTTTTTTTTTTTTATGATTTATGGTTATTCCAAATGTTTTATATTTAAATTTCATAATTTAAAATATTTTTTAAATTTTTTTCCGCAGGACTTAAACGCAGCACTTGGGCCATGCTCCTGAAGGACGTGGCTAAGACTAAGGCCCTGAAGTAGCGCACATACCGCAACGTGCTTCAAATTATGGCAGAATTGGCGGGATTGAGGTCTATGGTTTTTGGTACAATTAATGCACTTGATGTGGACCCACACATTGCTCCACAAGAGCATCAGACACATCATGTTGGGGATGAGGGGGTTGAAGATGACGATGATAGGCTGAAAACTATGGATGATGAATCAGGTCCTAGCAACAAAAATTCCGAGTCTGCCTGAGGCTAAATCTCAAGACTATTGAGACAGTTCATCGGAAGATGATCTTAACCCACCCATGCCCCCTCCAATTGATTGCCATGTCATTCATTGATGATTGTGTGTTAGAATTTTACTAGGATGTTATGTATTTTGTTAAATTTGTAATTTGTTATGATGTTTTTTGGATTGTATGGTAGCATTTTGTGTTTTGGATTACATAGATTTAGTTTTATCGATTTGAACATTGGAATGAAACTTTTAGATGGTACACTTCAAGTTCTGGTTGAGTTGGTTAACCAGAGATGATTTATTAGGTATGACAGATCACTGTGACGTCGCACTTCATTTGCAAATGTGATATCAGTTTAATCGACATGTTACCTACTAACCAGCGGCATCACATGAATTAATTAATTTTAGTGGATTAAGGCACTAGATTTGATCGAGGGGCTAGTGAGACATAGCAGACTTGAATTCGCTCTTACTGAGTTTGGACCGCTTGTATGTGCAATGTCGTAAACTTTGTTTTACATGTATTCCATTCAATTTTGTATGACCTCGATTGGAATGTGCAAAGTTGCAGATGTCGTATCATAATACCCGAGTAGTCAAACGAGACGAGGTGCGATATCGGTTCATATGTTTACCTCACCAACCATTACTTATTTTTAAGTTATAATGGAACGTCAATTGAATTACCAATTACATTAAAACACAAACTAGCCCATAACAAGGTAAGATTAATTGATGTCTACACCCAATTTATGTCTTCTTCTTCTGCTTCTTCGATTTGGGAAGCCTCTCAATCCACCCACTTTCTTCGTGGTTTCTCCTCAACGCTAGTCCCAACCCAAATAATGTTAAAAAGTGATGATGGACTAACCTCTCGCACAAATTGAATTTTCCCGTGAATGACCATTGGTTTGCTAGAATCACAAGGATTAACAACATAAAACACATGTGTGGCCAGTGAAACAAGGATGTAAGGATCGCCAATAGAACGTATCCTGCTCAAATTGTCGACTGTAAAACCTAGCTTATCCATTCATACACCGATGCATGGGTGTAAATGAACCGAGCCAAGATCGAGTAGTGGTGTGCTCGATCTCCAGCTAAAAAAATCACTTTGTTCGTGTTCGAGTTTAAGCTCGTTCAAGCCTAGAAAATGTATCTCGATCTCTTACTCGATTGTTTGTGATCTTCTCGAGCTCGGTTTGTAACTCGATTGAATTCGAGCTCAAGCTCGAGCGAGATAGGCTTGTTACCTTCAAACGATCCAATACAACCCTCTAATTTATACAAAATTATAAATTAAATTAATATAGCTATATAGGTACATGCTCATGAAACTCGATGAGCCTACCAAACAAGAATGAAGAAGCTTGAGTTTGAGCTCACCTAATAATCGAGCTAGCTCGAGCTCGGCTCATATTCGTCTAGCTCGAGTTTGAGTCAAGCTTTAGCTCGAGCTGTTTGCGAGCTTCTCACAAATGGCTCAGTTCGCTTACACCCCTACACCGACGTGGTTATCAACCCATTTGCATTTGAAAATTAGGACCCTAAAAGTTGTGTAGATGAGTTCCCATATTTCCTCAATCACTCCATACTAAGACATCTTCCCATAGACGAGATTTTTTATCCTTCAGGCTGCTTACATACAATGCTTCTGCAACTAGGCTAACACCACTATTTTTTGTAACAGCGTGTGTCCCATACAAGGGTTGATAAGGTAAAACCATTCATGTCATGGCTCGTGAAGGAAATCGCACTTGCAGAAGGCATGAGGCTAACCAATTCAAGGTCTCGCCGTGACTGCTCTTGACTAAAGTTAAGCGTAACCAATCGATGAAAGTCTGATTGTGTTCTGCAAGCACTTCCTTCTCTGACCAACTGGGGTGCCACTCTTTGATAGTGGCCATGTGCATATCCACGAATGAGCGTACCACATTTGAAATTTGCATAACATATAAGTGTGCGTTCTTTAACTCTTCAGGATATAATACCCTAATTGTTCCTTTTCGCAAACCTTTGCCACCCACTCTGTCTGCATGCTGTGATGATATCCCAAATGGATACTTTCATCAAAGATAAACAGGACCACACATTAATACCTCTCGTACAGCGTGAACTAACAAGTGCACCATTATGTCAAAGAATTAAGAAGGGAAATACATCTCCAACTCGCACAACACAATAACTATTTCTTCATGTAGTTCCTCTAATTTCTTATGCCTAATCTCTTTACAACAAATTGCCTTGAAGAAACGACACAACCGGGTGATGGAATTTATAACGTGAGTTGGCAAGATGGATCTGATCGCAACAGGAAGAAATTCTCGAATTAAACAATGTGAATTATGTGATTTCATACTCCCCTACCTCAATCCCTCATCGGATACTAGATTGCTAATCCGAGAAGAGTAGCCCATCGGGACATTGATACCTTTCAAGCTAAAACATGTCAAGTCTTGGAATACAAATTGAAGTGGAGGAATTGAACCCAAATTGAAGATAAAAATACAAATTTAGATATTTGAATACTTACATGCTAATTGAGTGGAGAGTTAGCACAACCTATAACCCTATTGCCCACTGATGTGTCCATTTTAAACGGTTATTTTGGGGATTTTTTGGATTCACTTTTGTACACTTTTGTGCTCTAAATGTGGCATTTTGCCTTGAAATTATCTAAGATAAGTTAAGA
>JAULKM010162705.1:0-16301 GCA_032355605.1 Rubia tinctorum | reverse complement strand
GCCCGGCCGCGCGGAAACACAGAGCGCTCGTGCTGGCATGCGGTTAACGCGCGGGCGCGCTTGCTCAGGCTTTGCCCGAGCATTCTTGAGGCCGAGGGGTGTTTTCTTTGGAGGTTTTGTGTGCGCGGCCCCGCAGTTAAGCACTTGGGCCGCGCGCTCGGCCTTCTTCATCCGGCCGATCTTTGGTTGGTCGCCACGGGTGAACCGTTGATCTGATTCGGTAGTTCTTGTTCTTGATTTCATAGTGCTCGAGAAGACAAATCCAGTGGTCCCACCCTGAGAGGTTGGTTCTTCTTGGATTTTTCCCGGAACTTGGTTCTCACTTCCGGATCATAATTTATCCGCTTCTTTGTCTTCTACCACGTTTTGACTCGTGGCCTTCGATCTTCTATCATCCTTGCGAATGGCCTTCAATACAGTACTCCAAAGTTCTTACGATAAATCTACAAATTAAGGTTACAAACAAGAATCTATATGCTCGTAAGGACCAAAATCCATTAGACTCAAACTAGGTTGCAAAATGAAAGATTTAGATACGAAAACCGAAAACGGTCATCTAAACCCATTATGATGTAAACCTGCCTAAATCTAGCAATCTTTCAACAAAAAGATTACAAAAGAGATGTTAAATGCTTCGGAAAACACATGCATTTGAGTTCTCATCATAGCATCTCATTTTTTTTCTTGCCTTGATTTGGATATCTTATTTCATGACTATTTTCTCTTTGTTTGTTTGGTTTTTCCTCATGAGTTTTGAAAACTTTGCCGGTTTGTTTCGAAAACTTTGTTTTTGGTGTGAGAGGACCATTTGTTGTTTTTTTGGGGATGTTTTTGTAGAATTTTTTCCTATAAAAATAAATTGAAAATTTTGAAAAAATGAAAAAATGAAAAAATATATACCCGGAGAAGTCGGAAACCCGAAAGGACAACTTTGGAAAAAATTGGAAAATCCTGGCTAGCTCGAAAAACCTAGGCAAAAATGAGAGGCAAGACCCAACTAGGATGAAAAAACTAGGCAAAAATGAAGCACTCCATAAACACTGATAATAGGCTAACAATGCATATTTGAAAGGTACAGGGACATTGAAAAGACCGAGAGGCATGCGCCTATAGGAAAAACTGCCAAAACGGCATGTGAAGATCGTTTTCTCTTTGTCCTCGGGATCGATGACTATTTGGGAATATCCCTAATAGTCATTGAGGAAGAAATAATAAGAGTGACCGGTTAAACTTTCAAGCATTTGGTCGATGAAAGGTAGAAAAAAATTATCCTTGTGAGTTACCACATTTAAGCAGCGATAATCAATACAAACTCGCCATCCATTTTGAACATGAGTGGGGACCGAATTCCCGTCCTTGTTCTCTACCACGGTAACCCCAGACTTTTTTTGCACCACTTAAGTGGGGCTCAGTAACTTACTATTAGAGATAGGATATCTCACCACTGCCTTAAGTAGTTTAAGAACTTCACCTTTAACTACTTCCATCATTGGTGGGTTCAACCGCCTTTGTGGTTAGCCTACGAATTTTGCATCCTTCTCCAATAATATATGGTGCATACAAGTTGAGTGATTTATAACTATAATATTGACTAAATTCCAACCTATTACTCCCTTGAATTTATAAAGCACCTCAATCAACCTATTCTCTTTGTCACTAGTGAGCCTATTATAAAGAATTACCGGTAATGTCTCACTGTCGCCTAAGAAAGCATACTTCAAGTCTTTGGGTAAAGTCTTAACCTCGACTACGGGTGGTTCTTCTATTGTAGGCTTAGCCTAAGGCATCAGTAAGTCATTTATGTTCTTGGTTAGGATCTCTAAGTCGATCTTAATTTGGGGATCAACCTCTCCATCTTTCTCCACTAAACTGGCATTTCTAAAATCAAAGGGAACATCATTCAAAGGACAATCATCTAAAACCACACTCATAGAAACATCAAAAGCCTATTGCACAATGTCATTAGGACCATCAAATAATACAGGAGTGGATTCATCAACAACACAATTTACACTCTCACACATGCTAAATTCCACAATGCATTTACCCCACTCTAAGGTTAACTTCTCGGTTTACACATCAACTTTAGCTCTAGCAGTTTTCAAGAAAGGTCTTCATAATAATATACAGGTAGCCTCCTTTTCATTTTCCATATCTAAGACATAGAAATCAGCTGGGAATGTTACTTCATTCACATGAACCATCACATCCTCCATGATACCTCTTAGGTATATAGTGGAGCAATTAGCCAAATGGACTACCACCCTGGTGGCATGTATTTTTGGAAAATTTAATGATCTATGAAGAGATTAAGGTATAAAATTAATGGATGCCCCTAAATCCACCATAGCATCTATAATCAAAGTCTCTTCAATTGTGTAAGGAATAACAAACATGCCAGCATTTTTTTACTTAGGAGGAGAGTCAATTTTAATGAGAGAGGGGAGGTGATTTTTAGATTCATCTACCATTTTACTACTAAGGACATGTTTTGAATCACACAATTTGTTCAACCATTTTCCACATTCAAACATAAAATTGATAGTGTCAAATAGGGAAGTGCTAAACTCACAATGGTTGAGAATCCTGAATGAATCCTTTTTATGATCCTTGCTTTGATCATTCCTCAACTCATCCAATGGAGGGGTGGTGGAGCTTCTTCATCTAATAGCTTCCACTTACCCATGAGTTGGCTTAACGTCCCTATTATTTCACTTACTTGCCCCAAGTTTTTTAACACCCGATCAGAGTTGAATTCCAAAATCTCTGATGCAGCCAAATACTTAGTTTTGAAGCGACTCACTAGTCTCACCAAAATTGACAAAACCCCGAGTGTTTCTTCACATGCAGATTTGAGGGTGTATCCCATGATTGAATCGGGTGAGTCAAGGTATGGACGCCTTGCTCATTCCCGTTAGTCCTGTAATACGGAAAGTTACATTTCTCTCCCATAATTTCTCAACCAAGAACAAGTCTCTGTAGGGTGGCCGTAATAAAAAAAACCCCACAGAGTCTCATATGTTGAAAACTCTCCCCACATCTTATAATTTTTTTTTGTTTTTTCAATAAAAACTAAAGAAACAACAAAGTTCGGAATCGTAGTGCAAGGGTTCTCGGTTCGTACCAAGAACTCAAGAAATAAATTTTATGGAAAATAAAAAGAAAAAAACAACACTAGTTACTCAACTAACACACTATGCAAGCAAACAACTAGACCTTTAGACTAATATCCCCTGTAGCATTGCCAAAATTTGACCCACCCCCTCCCAGAGTTGCTCTAATCAGTCAATCATGATAGATCAACCAATTAAAATAGAAAGGGGACCGAGAGTAAAAGATAATTATTTGTATTTGTACTTCCGTTCTAACAACTATGCTACCAAAAATGGTAGATAGTGGCAAGACCAGGGTCGTCCACAGAGATGTTAGGAATCTAAGAATCAACTAAACACAGCTGCAACCGGGTTGTCAATCCGATCACGCATCAGGAATAATAAGTGTTGGTAAAACAGGCTTTGGGGGTGGGGTGTGGCTAACAACTACTAACATGCAATTAACACGAGAGAAAACTATATAAACTAACACTTGTAGAGCATTTGCATAATATGATCAATGTTGTTTGATCCTCGATTCCATTATATACCTATTCTAGTGTGTGTGACACATGGTGTGGTCGATGGTCAACACTTTCCCATACCTGTCACGTAGGGTGCGCATGTAATCTTCCATCGGCACCGCCTCCGTAATTAGGGGAGTGCAACAATGGCCCTACCTATTGCGCATATCTAAATCTCCCCCGTGCTATTATGTCCAAGGCACTACACCACCAATACTTCTCCGTAGGCCTAAAAAGGTAAACGGGTGAAACACCTTATTGATGACTCTAGGGGTGCAAAGCTAACCCTAGTTTGCTACTTAAACTATTTCTATTTCTAACCCTTCTGACCAACTCGCTGATTTACTAGTGTATGGTCGATTATAATATGGACTCGCGACCCACGTGCACACACCCGTACGGTTCTGGACTATCGTTACCCTAAGCACATCTAGGTTTCCTTCCTTAGGGGATATCAATAATTGCACCAACATGAAAGTAGACTATGGTGTGTGTCAATATTAGTGTAATAATCATGCAATCAATAAGAACATGAAGAACAAGCTAACATAATAATCACAATCACAAACACATAGAAATAGAAATAGATATATTTAAGGAATCTCACAAAACAAACATTAATTCGTGAATACAAACACAATCCATAAGTGAATAATCTACTCCCTAAGCATTGAACCTAGGTATTCCATTGGATTCAACGCTTTTAGGAAAAAGAAAAATAATGTGTGCCTCATGTACCCACACATTTAGCCTCTCATTTTTTCCAAGGCCACCCTTTCGGTTTTTGGCCTATCCGAGCCCCCGATATTGGCTAAATTTCCCTCTGGGTTTTTCAACTTAGTGGGTTTTCTTTTTATTTTTTCATTTTTCATTTTCTATTTTTTTCAATTTTTTTAAATTTTCTTTTTCATTTTTACGTGTTTTTCCAATCAAAAATATCAAAAAAGCTTTCTGCATGTCGAAGCTACTAAAAGCTTCTGAATAATGACAAAAACAAAAGATTAAAAACCAAAAATAATCACAAGAATCCAAGTCTAAAGTCTTCGAAAAGAAAGAAATAAATGATAAATCCCCTCCCCACAATTGCAACACTACATTGCCCTTAACTTTGACAATAACAGGGAAAATACAATATAAAGAAAAGTAAGGGAGTGTGTAAATTCTCACAATCACTATTGTGAGGATGAACCGCCATCTCTGAAATAGTGCTATCTGTATTGGGCCATCTAGTCCTCATTCCGTTGACGTCGTTCCTTGTACCTCACTGCCCCGGGATAGGAACCGAAGCACCACCAGTGTGTGTCTGAATGTCATATACCCTGGATGAAAGAAGATCAATCTCCTCATCTATGTCTATGAAGCTCCTCGAGATAAACATGGAGGTGTCGAAGATCATGCCCACCAGTCCAGAGTAGAAATATGGGGGTGGCTATGGAAACTAGTTGTGCACGTGGTCCTTCTGCATGGGCTCGGTCTATAACTGTTGTGGAGAGTGAGGTGGAAAATGTTGTGCATCTTGTGGTGGAGGCATACCAAAAGGAAGGGCTCCCTTTCCATTCAGGAACAGGAGGTAATTAAGCTTCCACAGAAACCCTGTTTGCACTCACCATCTGGCTCTATAACCAAATCAGCCACTGGGGTGTCCAACTCCAGCTTGGTCAGCTAAGGTTGTGGGAGCTTCGTGAAAGTACATCCACTGGGCCAATATAACCAACAGAATGGCCCCAGGTTAGCCATGGTCTTGATGAGGAGGAAGTTGACCATTCAAGGCAAAGTGATACGGTAGGATTCACCCCTACCCAGACGCTGAAGGCTCAGAGGAGTGCCAATGACTAACTGCTCCACGAGGAGGGTGATCGTGCCCCCATCGAAATCTCTCCCTTGTTCTTCTCTGCTTCATCGATAATCCTCGTGACCCATAAATCAACCCATCCTACAAATCCTATCTCCTCACTAGTCAGTTCCCATAAGTATTAGATCTCATTATTTGGCACATTTGTTGCCTCGACACAATTGAACAAGGTGGCAGACATGAGCCGATGCACGAACCGAAGGTCATGGTAGATAATGATATTGTTATTCCCTCACATTCCTCACCTTAATTGTGATGACATGACAAAATAAGAAGGTCTCCTTGGTGGTAGGGGTTTGTGCCTATGGGTAGAACCTCGCTTGGATCTTCGTTCCATTCCAACCAAATGCCTTCTCAATCCGTGAGAGGCTCATCTTAACAGACTGGTCATTCAAATGGAATCGAATGAACATCTCATAGGACACTCCTCCCCTCTTTGTGTACGCTCTCACAATGGACAGGAACTCCAATGTGTACCTCCAGTAAGTAGGTGTTGTCCGTGACAAGAAACCCCCAATTCATCCTTTATCGAGGAGGCATATAATGGGTTGTTTCAGCCCAAAAGTGTATAGGGCCCTCTCATTAACAAAGTTCATATCTTTGATCTTCCCGGTGGCCAAACGGTCCCAGTTATCCGCATAGGCGACGGTGATCCAGTGCAATCTCATGAATCTGTCTGGAGGGTGTGCCGATGCTGGCTTGGGAACCAGGAGAGGAGGTGGAGGTGGAGCAGATGGGCCCACAACTTGGGTAGCTCTAGGTCTCTTTGGAGGCATGTCTATCAATACAGCAAACAAGGTCAAACGCACAAGGACATAATGAAAAAATCATGCAATCATATCTAAGATACAATCTTATTAAAGTATGTAACACATAGTAATAAACATCCAAGTATCATTGTAGAAATTAGAATTGCATGCTATATTTGATTCTATATGTTGATCTAAATTGTTGGGGATTCATTTTCTTTCCCTTAGACTCATAAAAGGTGTTGGATGTTGCTTCCCCAAAAGAGTCTTCATCAATGTTGCTTTCCTCCAAGTTAGTACAAACAACAATTGCAATAGAAGTATTATTCAAAGCATCATCTATGGAAACATTAAAGTAACTACCATCATTAGTCTCATATACATCTTTCTTTATATCATCAACAACATCAATAACTTGGCATGAGTGGTACACACTAGTATGATCATTAGAATTGTTAATGACCAATTCTATTCTCCGCCCATTAAACTCCATGGTTAGGGTTCCTTTACGCGTATAAATTATTGTCTTTGAAGTCTTTAAAAATGGCCTACCTATTAAAATAAGTTTTGCAAGATTATCACCCTTCATGTCGAGGACATAAAAATCGGCAGGGAATGTTATAGAGCCCACTTTCACCAACACATCTTTCACAATACCTTTGGGGTATGTGCTAGAGTGATCGGCTGGTTGGATAACAACCCCGATTTTGTGCAAAGTGCTTGGATCTGGACTCTCATACAAAGAATATGGAATCACATTAATGGAAGCACCTAAGTCTAGCATGGCCTTATTAACACATTTTCTTTTTATCTCTTAACAGCTTGTAAACATTCCCGGACCTTCACATTACGGAGGTAATTCATCATCAAACCCGATGGAGACATATTCACTCTTTCCATTCTTCTTTCCACTCTTCAATTTTTGTTTCCTATTAATGGTACACAATTCTTTAAAAAAATAGCATACCTAGGAATTTGATCTATAGAATTCAAGAATGGAATGTTTACCCCGTACCTACGAAAGACTTCGTAGATGTTTCTGTTGTTCTCCTTTTTGTCATATCCTTCAAGGCTTCCAGAAATGATGGCTCCAACACATAGATAAGGATCTCCGCCACTTTGGACTTCTTGTGAGGTGGGGATGAGGTTTTGGGATTTCATCCCATCCTTGGCACAAAGTTCTCCACCTCAATTTCTTACTCCTCATTCATCTTCTCATTTGCCAACTCTTCGGCCCTCTTCTCAACATCTTCTTACTTTTTAAGCACGCTATTAACAACCTTGCCTTGGGGAATTTCCACTCCCTTTCCCCTCCTATATGAGATGGCACTCACATTTTATCGAGTATTTATCTCTGGCTGGGAAGGAAATTTTCCCTATTCACATATCTCCGTCCGGTTCAAAATTTGAGCCATTTGGCTCACTTAAGTTTTAAAGTTCTTGATGCTCGACTCGGTCTTCTCTTGGAATTTCTCGCCCTTCTCCACATATAGGCTCAACCTCCCAATGTCTTGCATCACTTCATCTTTTGACAAGCCTAAACTCTAGCCTTGATTATAGGGCTTGTCTTGGAGACTTGCTAAGTTGTTCTTTGGGGCCTGGTACTGTTGTTGTTGAGGGTGGTATTGTGGTGCATTTTGACCTCCTTGAGTATTTTTGTACCGGAGATTGGAATGATCTCGATTACCCAAATTGTAAGGTCCGTATTGGTAGCCTTGAATGCCTTGGTACCCTTGGTTTCCTTGACTTCCTTGATATCTTTGCCCTTCTTGAAAACCCATGACATTTACTTACTCCACATATCCATCTTGCAAATTCGGACATTAATCCATAGGGTATGGTAAAGAGCAAATCTCTAAAGAGTTCACATGTGGTTTAGCACCAGATTGTGTCATCAAGGATTTGGCTATGGAATTGAGTGTCGAGACTTGGTCCTCCAGCTTCCCGTTATGGGAGATGGAATTAAAGTTGTTGGGATTTTGCCTTCTCAAATTGGTCCTTGAGCTAAAATTCCTCAACTCCTCGGCTAGCTCCTTATAGAGCTCCATAGCCTCCGTCGAAGTCTTATTCCCTAGGGAACCACCACTAGCTCCCCTCACTAGCCTTTGCTCTTGGTCGAGGAGACCATTGTTAAAATAGCTTAAAAAGTCTCCCTCCGAGTAGCCGTGATAAGGAAAACTTGAGAGAAACTTCTTGAACCTCTCCCAATAGCTGTAGAATGACTCTTCATGTCATTGGATGATATTGCTTATGTCCTTCTTCAATGTGGCAGACTTTGAGGCTGGGAAGTATTTGGCAAGGAACTTCTTCTTCAACTCAATCCAAGAGGTGATGCACCCGGATGGAATGTAGTGAAGCCAATTCCTTGCTATATCTCGTAAAGAAAATAGAAAGGCCTTCAAGTTTTAGAGGTCCTCATTCACCCCTTCGGGAATCACACCGCAACAAACCATATGAAAGTTGAAGAGATGTTTGTTGGGGTCCTCCCATTGCCTACCATGGAATGAAGGTAGAAAGTGTATCGACCTAGAATTCAACTCAAAATGGATATTAACCCCAACCGTAGGATAGGTGATGCATATCGGTTGTTACTCAAGATTGGGAGCCATAATCTCCCTCAATAGAACTTGCATCAATGGGACACCTCCCCTTTCAAGGTGAGGATGTTGAGATCCTCCAATTGTATTCTCACCTTCATGTTCCTCTTATTCCTCTTGATGATCCATGGAGGTAGAAGGTTCAACAAAATGGTCAATAGGAGGGGTGTTATTCACACTTTCCAAAGAAAGCTTCCTAGCCTTTTTCAAGTTTAAATCTAACTTGGGGTCATAGTGTAGGGGGTTTTCTGAAGAGGATCGGGTATGAACCATGCACCCGATAACTCAAACAATACATATCCAAGCGAAGCACAAGTCAAATAAAAATCAAATAAAGGTAAACTAACACATATTCACAACTAGCACATATTCACACAAAATATACCCAAACACTTAAAAATAAACTCCTCTTTCCTGACATAGGTGTCGGAGCCAAAATTTGGGAGGTCGTCGCTGTACCTCTCAAAAAAACAATTTATATGCCTTAAATGCTTCCTAACTACAATTAAATAGATAGTGGCAAGTCGGGATCGTCCACGAAGAAGACAAATCTTCCTAAGGGTTCATGCAAATAAGGGTGGATACTATGCTAGATATAGATATACATATATATATATAATAAAGCGTGTAAAGATGGGAGTTTTGGTTGGTTTTTCTAAGTTACAAATTGAAAGACAAGATAAATATCAAAGTGAAATAAATATGCTATCATGCAACAAGCTAATAAAAAAAGAGTAAATCACAAATAACAAACCCTTGAGGGCAATTGATTTTCACTTCCAAAACTCTTACATATCATAGATTAATTCACTCATTCATTCACATTTAATGTCGATGAAGAATTCTACCACTTCGATTTAAATAGGTAGACATCATTTTCCTCTTGATGGTAATTTACAAACACGTTCAATGACCATTTGTAAACCTCATTAACAATCAATTTAGACATTCAATGACCCTAAATATAAAGGAACATAGATTTTATAACAACTACAAACGTTCTACCAAACGCTTAGCCATTTAACCAAATAAAGAATTTATTAGGCTAAACCTAGAAAGATCAACATTTAATATTCAACCTTTATTTGCTACCTCATGAAAAATAGGATAAAAAACCACATTAACACACTTATCTAGAAATATTAACATCACATTACATAACAAGAAGTTATAATTCCATCTTCTTGGATTTTCATGCCATGGTCTTTGTGGTTGAGACCTCCTTTGTGCAGGTGCGTGTCGTCGGCCTGGGTACGGCTGTGGCCTTATACTGATACGTTCCACCGATGTGCTGGCACGGCCCTTGTGAACCATCATGGGCCATCGGCCGACACTCCATTTTTGCTCTTCTAATCTGTATTTCGTGTCGTTAGGTGTGCCCCGTCAGTTGGAACCTTATTTCACTTTGTATCTCAACATGAGAAGTGTCTTTCTTCAAACCCTGTGGGCTGGACATAGCATTTATGACTTGCAACAATGCAGACTGTGGGAAATGAAATGATCCACTCCCATAGTTACGAGTAAGAAGAAGATATGGGGCACACGGCCAGCTTGAAATGGCACAGCCTGTGCTGGGACTTGGCATAGCTCGTTTTGGGTGAAACAGGCCGAGTAAAGGTCCCCTAGAATGGGATTTATTGAGTGAAACAGGCCATGCTAGGTATTTAGCCATTATGTTGGCCTTGTGTTGTCCGTGCTGGCCGTGACTGCTTCATTCGGTTGACTTGTTTGCTCTGGTACAGATGAACTGTTGGTCCGATTTAAGAGTTCTTGTAGTCAATTTTATGGTTTTTAAGAAGACAAATCCAGTGGTTCTACCCTTAAGGGATGATCCTCCTTGGATATTTCCCGGAACTTCTTTCAACCTCCGACAACAATCTCTCTGTTTCATCCTTGAACTTCGAATCTTCCTTTCTTGGGCTCAATTCCATTTAAGACCGTGTTTTAGAGTCTGTGGCCTTCAATATACTACCATTATTTTGAATATCCTTCAATATCTTCTACGATCCTTGCGAATGGCCTTAGAATATCCACTACCATTCTCGCGGATGGCCTTCTACAAAAAAAATGTTAAAAAGTACTCACGAGTAACCTACTAATGTGATCATAAAGGAATTTCTAGGGGACTATAAATACAAAGTGTCCATTAGGTTCAATTAAGTCTAGAAAACTCAGGATTTACACAAGAGAACCAAAAGTGGCAGTCTAAACCCTTTGTCCTGTAAAGCTAACTACAACTAGCAATCAACCAAACAAAATATGATATACATTTTTCAAATGTTCGGCTAACACATGCATAAAGGTGCATATCAATGCGCCCACACTAAAACCTTTACTCGTCCTTGAGTAAACAAAATTGAGAAAATATTCAAGTGAAATGTAGCATGCAAAGAGAATTTAGCCAATACATTCAACTTATTCCCAAGCTACTCTAGTTACCCCAAAGAAGTAAGATTCTCACAACTCTCACACTCCCTAAGGAAGGTAGAGTAACCTCACCACCCAAAATATTGTGAAGGAAAAAAGTAAGTACAAGTGATAAGTGTTGAACTAGCTTACTCTCCCAAATTGTCTGCCAAAAGGAATCCAAGAGTTGTTGTCAAAAAAACAACCAAGGATAATCCAAAAGATCATCAACTGGAGATTCTCAACTTAGCTAAAACCAAGGATAATGCCAAAGGATCCTTAACTTAGTTTCCATTTTCTCTCAATTTCTCTCATTTTGCCTAGGAGCCTTTTCGGGTTTTCATCCTAGCATTCACACATGTTGAGCTCACTACCTCACCTTCTTCCACACGCCTTCTCATTTTTTCCTAGGTTTTCAAACCTAGCCAAGCCTAGCCTCTCATTTTTACATAGGCCTGGCATGTTCAAGTCCTGTGGGCGATAACTCTAGAGGGGAGTTTTTGTCCCACTATGGTTACAACTTTAGTGGATGAGTGCATTGCTATGACAAGATATAGTTTTACTATTTTCTGTTCTTGCACACTTGTAAGACTAAAGGGCATGAGTCAAAATGTGGTATAAGATAGAAGGATGGAAGAAGGAAGAAGGAAGACGGAGAAGCGGATGAATTGAGATCTGTAAGTTGTACTGAGTTCTAAGAATAACCCAAAAAGAATCTGCATCGGTTGGTGGTACCATTGGATTTTTCTTCTCAAGTTCTATAAAATTGACTACAAGAACTCCCAAAAAAATTCACTTGTAGCGGCGCAAAAAAGTTAAAGGAAAAAGCACAGCTTTGAAAGAGTCTAAGACTGGCACGACTCATGTAGATTTGTAGGGCTAGTGCCAAATCACTTGCTAAGGAGACTAAATCCCAGCGTGGTCCGTGTGCCAAAAATTTGAAGAATGAGGTCCCCAGTCCGTGGGCCAGAAGGTATTGGACGACCGCACTCTCAGAAGAAGAAGACTACAACTCCAGTCGGTGACCTGCATGTTGTTGAGCTGGCCGCATGCTCAGTACACCCAGGAAGCATCTCTAGTCCGCGGTCCATGTACTTTTGCACGGCCCGTGCCGACATGGAACTAGTAGTGGCCTTAGGGTCTCACTAGGGTTTTTCCAAATTTGGCCCTTCAGAGGCCCATTTATCTTCTCATACAAAAGGAGCCTTCTGTCTCCTAGGGTTTAGTAAGTAGGCATCATGTAGATTTTACTTTTTTGTAGGTAGGAAGGATGAGGAGAATTCTCTCTCTAGATTATTTTATTCTTTTTCCCTTCTCTTAGTTCTTAGATCAATGACATATAATCCAATGAATTTCATGGATTTATTATTATTATAGTAGTTTAGTAGTTGGGGGATTTATTTGTATCCAGGACTAGATTATGATGTTGTGAGATTCGTAGATTCCCCTATCTTTTATGTTTTATGAATATACGTGTTTGATCTATGCCTTATATTCTTGTAACATATATACTATGTATGTTCTATGATGCACCGTATTTTCATATGTAATATGTCATCATGCTAGGCATGTTTTCGATCTTGGGAGTGTTGGGTTAGGCCTATTCTAGGTTTGTGAGTACTACTTATGTGACTCTATGCATGTATGATCGAGAATACCATTACAATCATAACATCCTAACTTGATCGGATCATCGTGAAATAATAATGAATGTTAAGGATGATAGATGCCCTAACGAAGGTTCAAACCCTCTCTGTATCCTGATATAATGAGCATGATAGTTTGTAGCAACTAGGGTTGTCGTGTAGCGACCATAGTCATTTCAACCCTAGAGTAATCATGAGACACCAATTATTTTTCCTATCTAGGCCTAGGGATCGATGTCCATAATGGAGTGCCCGGGATGTATTTTTCTTACTCTCATACTTAACGGTTGCTACCTATGCAAGGCAATTATTCTAGCATTTTTCCTTTAAGTAGGGCGTGTTAGCATTGGGAGTGAGTTTTATGGGGGAAAGAGGAGTGGATACATAGTCTATTGATGCAATTTTCCTAATGACGAAAGTGGTGGCGATAGCCTATAAGATGCCAAAAAACCGTTGCATGGCAAACACTGGGAATGGCCAAACCACGATAAGATGTTGGACTTTAGGAACTCCACCACTTTCCTCATATCGTTGTTCTTTGTTTCTTCGACTTCTACCCACTTAGACAGATAGTCTACTACCACTAGAATGTATAGGTTCCCTTGATAATTCAGAAACGAACTAATGAAATCCCTCCCCCACACACCAAAGACCTCACAAGGCATAGAAGGGGTTTAAGGCATTTCATTTTTGAATGAAATATTTTTCATCCTTTGACAATTCTTGTGCTTTGATGATATGATCTTCACTGATTGTGGTTACTTAGGAGGGATGATTATTGATTGAATGATCTTCTTGAGTAGATGCTATGAGTTACCATGAGTATGTTATTAAGGAAGAATGTTTCTTGATTGAATAGCATTTATGTTAAAGTAGCATGGTTTGGAATGTGTTTTCCATTTAGAAAGAGTGTTATTCTTCAATGATACTAGATGAATACCCTTGTGTATTCTTGCATTACCACATTCTTCTTTTTGTGATAGAATGGTTCCAAAGAGAAGTAGGCTAGAAAAGGGAACAACTTCTCGGGGTGACAAAGGGAAGAAGTCGGTCAAGGTTGGGAGACAGCAGTTGACAATTTCCCATCCCCCTTAACTCATCTTAATTTGTTGTTAAGGAGCTCATGGGGTTAACCACCATTTTTGGGAGTGCGACCCAAAGATGGAGGTACTTGAATAGCCCAAAGAGGACCATACTGGAGATAAAGTTTGCATGCAAAGAGACCTTGATAACTCTAGGTCTACTCAAGACCATCACTTATTTGTAAGGTTAATAAGCCCAGAGGGTTTCCCAGACAAGCATTCCAAGACTTACATAAGGTAAATTTTGGAGTTTTTGGCAACCTCAGAACAAGTAACGGACAATGATGGAAGGAGAGTCATCCATTTCCACTTGGATGATTCGAGACATTGCCCAAGCATTTAGGTGGAAGTACGAGAAAAGGTTCCAAGGAAACATCGGCAAGGCTTCCATTTTCATTGAGAAATTTTGGAGGATTCTTTTGGGCACAGAGAGGAAGAATTCATGCAAGAATACTACAACAGTCCACCCGACTTTATGGTACGTCCAACAACTCTTATCCATGGGGATATTCTACCATGGAGAGATCTCATAGTGCCCTAGTTTGGACAACCAAGTTCTTTGGGCAATGACTCGTGAGGAAAATTTCTACCCCAATATGGTGGGACCTTTGTGGAAGAATGCGGGACATATTAAAGGTGGAAAGATACCAATGGGAGGCATGGTTGGACTTCAAGCCCAACACTTGGGACATCTGGTTCCTTCTATCGCATTAGCAAACTTAGGTCGTTCAGGGACAAGGTACACAATGGAAAAGTTAGCATGGGATTCAATGATTGCTACCACTATCTCAGAGGACCATTTCATTTGGTTTTATGGTGGCGCTAAGGTTTTCAGCTTCATGTCAACAACCGGAGCGCACCGCTTTCAGCCAAGACACTGTATTAGAGGACTTGATTCTAGCACCTGATCTAAGGTTGAGAAGGACTTTTACAGAGTTTTATCAAGCCCGGAAATGGACATTGAGGAGGAGACTGGTGAGATTCCAATACCCACAGTCATCTACCCGTGGACTTCCTCAATCAACTATGTACTTTTGGGGAACAACTCTTGAAATCTACCCAAATACTGCAAGAAATGGGTCACACGGTAAGAGGGATGGGTTTTTAAATGGAGGACTTTGGGACTAGGTTGGACTCTATGAAGGGTTCCATGTGATTTTGGGGAGAAAGGTTGGATTTCATTAAGTGGAAGTCAAAGATGAGTTTGTTATTGCGGATGAGAGGGTGGATGTACAGGAGGAGGAGATTGAGAAATTAGTCATGAGATTCCATATCTCAAGGCTTGATGGTTTTGGGATGTTATTCCCATCGAGAGGCAAGAAATGAAACATTAAAAAGGAGGAGGAGATGTGAAACAAGGCACTTGAGGGAGGACCCTTCGGGGTCCCAAGTGTAAGTGCCACAACTTTTCCCTTTCTCAATTATGATTTCTAAATTTCATTGCATTGGGGAAAATTCATGGTTCAAGTGGGAGGGAGGGATTAATGAGGCACTTGGGGGATTCTCATCTCAATATTCCTTTGTGTTTTTTATGACATTTTGTTGTGAATGTTTTGGATGAACTTTGGTGGTGTGCTTTTATTTTTAGGGTATTATCGTTTTGTTTTTGGGATGTTTTGGGAGAATTTTGGTTGTGAAATTTTTGTTTTTCTTATCATCATATAGTATGAAGCCCATCTTAGGGGCATCTTGTGCCACATTAAAAAATGAAAATTTTGATGAAAACAATAATATATATAACCGGCTAAGCCGGAAACCTGAAAGGGTACTTGGGAAACAGTGGGAAAAGCCCAGATAGATCGAAATACCTAGGTAAAAATGAGAGCCAAGGCCCGGCTAGGTTGGAAAACCTAGGAAAAATGAGAGGTCGGTGTGAAAAAAGGTGAGTTGTGAGCTCAATATGTGTGGATGCTAGGATGAAAACCTGAAAGAGCTCCTAGGCAAAATGATAGAAATTAAGAAAAAATGGAAAATTCAAAAATTGAACATCTCTTGGATTGTCATTGGCGACTTCTTCCGGAGGAGTAGGTTTGGCTTCACACTTATCATATTAACACTTTACCTTTTGACGGATTGATTTAAGTGGATAGGTTACTTTAGCTTCTTCAGGGAGAGTGAGACTTGTGAGATTCTTACATGTTTGGGGGAACTAGGGTATCTTTGGGAATAAGGTTGAATGTATTGGTGAAATAATCCTTGAATGATACTTTCCTCTTGGATCTTTGCTCATTTTTTTACTCAAGGATGAGTAAAGATTTAAGTGTAGGGAAATTTATTGGCACCTTTATGAATGCGTTAACCAATGCATTTGAAACATTTTTTATCATGTTTTATTTGGTTGATTGCTAGTGTT
>JAULKM010162695.1:0-16301 GCA_032355605.1 Rubia tinctorum | reverse complement strand
AAAACATGATCAGGGAAAATACAAGATTTTCCCAGACGTACGTAGCAACCAAAAGTACGGTTACTCATAAGTGTTCTTCTGATTCAAGCCTAGAAGTGTTCTCCTGATTCAAGCCTAGAATAGGAGGGATTCTCGATTGTTTTATTTTTGAAGAGAATTCGTGTAACCCAAGGCTGTAATAGGGTCGAATTACTTTTTAAGGAAAGCGTACGTAACGCGACTCATATCGATATCCAAGAAAATTTTTACCACAATCATCCAAGTGTGAATATATCGGTCCATTGGAATGATTATTACAGCAAGTTCCCCAACAAGCTGGGGACTTGCGTTGAGGACCAGACGACGGTTCAAGTGGTGGTGGTTGACCAAGCATCTACTGCGGTTTCAACGCCTTCAGCGACGGGGACGACTCTTGTTCTGTCTAATACTGCTTATGCCACTATTGCCGACCCGGATGCATCCCCTTTAAACATCGACTATTTACAATAAGTCTTCAATCCTCACTAATTTTTTATTCGTTTTGCCATCATTTGATTTTCTTATTTGTTAGCTGCATTGTTAGAGGATAAATTTGTGTGTTTCTATCATTGACGAGAATGAAATAAATAGGTACACATGAGAAAAAATCCTAATAGAGTCTCATTATAACTCAATGACTATCATGTGATTAATTCATTGAATCTGGTCTAATACCCCTCTCAAGCGAAGCGTCGGATGGACCGAAACGCAATGATTGGACCTAAAAAACTCAAATAATGGACGAAATAGCCCTTTGGTGAATATATCTGCCACCTGTAGCGAAATAGGCACATGACTAATTCGAAACTTGCCTACAAAAACCAGTTCCCTAACGAAGTGGTAGTCTATGTCAATGTGCTCCACGCGCTTGTGGGATATTGGGTTCTGAGCGAGAAAGATCGCGATGTTATCATCACACAGCAAAAACAGAGACTCAGCAAGCGGAAAACAAAGATCACAAAGTAGGTGAGAGAGCCAAACAACCTCGGCTGCAATGTTGGCCAAGGCACGATACTCAGACTCCGAGTTGGATCGCGAGACCGTTGGTTGCTTCTTGGCACTCCAAGAAATACGGTTGCCGCCGAGGAAAACTACATAACCATATGTCGAACGCCGAGTCTCAAGACAGCGCACTCAGTCAGCATCAGATTATCCTAGAACCGCAGATGCAGCGGAAGAACGCAAGGAAATACCATAGTGAATGGTAACACTGACATATCTGAGAATTCGGGTAACGACAGTAAAATGATCATCGTGAGGATCCTGCAGGAATTGACTGGTCGAGTTCACCGCAAAGGCCAAATTCGGGCGAGTGATGGTGAGTTACTGCAAGTTTTCGACCAGAGACCGATACAAAGTAGGATTGGCGAGGGGCGCACTAAAGTCGCTGAGTAGCTGGGAATCAGGAACAAATGTTGTGGAGACAGGAGCTGCATCAATCATACTGGCACGAAGAATGTCACGAGAATACTTTACCAGACCCAAAAATAGACTAGTCGAAGGAGGAGAGACTTCTAGAACAAGAAATTAGTTCCGAGAGCCCAGATCCTCAATAGCAAACTCCTGATGAGTGCGGGAGATAAACTGGCGAAGGGCAGTAAAGTCATTACTAGTGAGAATAATGTTGCCAACATACACTAGTAGATATAGAAGAACATTTGTTCAAAGTGATTGCATATTCCCTCTCATATGCTGAGTGCATTGCTGCCACTAGTTGCTCCACATTTTCTGCTTGTTGTTCTTGCTGTAAACTTTGAATAGAGTTAAAAAAAACCCTAAGTCAAGTACGTTGCAATCAGGTGAATTTGCTGGTTGACTGACTAGTTTCATATAGAAGCCATCAGATTCTGCTGCTGCCCTAACATTTGGATCATGATTGAAAATATATGGCTTTGCATTATCTTGTTGAATGTGGATGAACTTTCCCAGTAAATGTGATGGCCACCTAGCTTTGATTGTTGGGATTACTTCTTGTATAATCTTTGCCCTTGTAACATCTCTAGTGATCTTTGGTATTGGCACCTTCTCCACTGTACCTGTTGGCCTATTTTTGCTGTTATTAATTGCAACTTGATCTTGCACAAATGGAAATATGCCTAGTTTCCCATCGAATAACAACTCACCATCTTCCCCCCAAATCGGCCTACTTACTGCACATATGAACATTACTTTTGGGATGTGAGATCTGTGTTTACAAGTCCGGTAAGGCTCCTGTTCATCCGGGGCAAGTAGGTACCTTACTGTAGGCTGACTCAAATAGAACCATTTTTCATCTATGTGTATGACATGGTCCATTGATCTGAACCTAAGGTTTGCAATTAACTTCTCTAAAACAAACCACATACGTGATACCTTATTATGTTCAGTAAGGGCAGGTTTGATACTGTTTGTATGATTTTTTATCACCTTAGCTGCAACGGCTCTTTGAACGCTGCTCTTCCCTATGCTCAATGCTTTGGCAGTACCCCTTAAGGTTCTTCTATCCTTTGCAGGCAAGGCTCTCAATGCATTCAAGTCGATGCCTTTCTTATTCTGCGGAGGATGCCCCCATCATTCGATGATGCAAGTCCACCGGGCCTCCGGCTGCTATTTGAGCTCGAGTCAGCGCCCATATTGTGCTGACCGTACGTATGCTGCAATCAAAAATAGTTGTTGCCTCTTCCCTTTTAGAATGTTGGATCTTCCCGATCCTGTGGTGCTCCAGGAGGAACTCGGCCATATGCTGCCTCTCCTCATTTGTTAGATTTTTTACCTGCATCGACTCGAGAAGAAGAGAAACCCGATGATGATGGGAAGATGCACAAATCTTGAGAGCAACCAGCACCTAGATGTGCTCGGGAAGGCTTGATGAATTGTGTTTCCTACCTGAGGGTTCACCAAAAAAAGCTCAAAGATTTTTGGGAGTTTCAGAGAGGAAATTGTTCATCTTCTGTTTCTGGTTCCAGAATTTATGACCAAGAAAGGTCCTATATTTGTAGAGATGGATAGTAAAAAATATTGGGCGTTTTTGATACTGTAGGTACAGTATCAGAAAAGTGTCTTTGTACATTTTGGCGCCTTTCCCAGCCTTCTATACGGCGGGAACAGACCAATTAATGAAAATGGGGGAAAGGTTACCCCTAACTTTACTGCGCATCTCTTCTGCCTAACCAAACTTTCACGTGGGTGCACTGACACAGTGGAGCCCAGGAAAACTTTGGAGGAGAAAATTCTCTCTGCAGGTTCCCCTGGGACAGATGGAGTACATCATTTTCCAAGTGAAACAAAATCATAAGCCATCCTAAACTTCCAACAATCCACCCTGCAAACGATTCTTCATATCCTCGGTGATTCGAATCAATACAGCCTGAATTTGAGGGCAACCTAACCAAGATGCACTCGAAATAATAACTGTTTTAGACTATACCTTCAGTACGCAAAGTTATGTGATAGTTAAGATTAGAAAATACTCCAAAATTATGTGGAGCATAAATATTTTAGTAAAAAATAAATAGATAAAGAATGGATTATTTTTTGAAAAGAAAAAGTCAAAACGATCAAATGTTGCTGACAGATAGTCTTCTATCTAATAAATTATAAATTATTATATTCATATCAAAATAATACGAGTGTATGTATTTTGTGAAGATAAAAAAAATTATAAAAAAAATCGGTTGTAAATAATGCTTCCTCTTGTCTCTAAATATTGGCACCGTACTAAATGATGTAATTTTTTTAAAAAGTAAATTAAGTGGAGGAGATTAAATTAGGAGCGTAAAAAGTAAATTGAGTTGAAAAAAACAATCTTAATTTTACCAAAACAAACATGAAAATAATATCAATCTTTAAAAATTGGAGGGAATATATTGATACAAATAAATATATTTTATAATTAATCAGTAATTATATAATAAATTTTAGTCAAACTAGCTAAGCGTAGAATGAAAACAGTGGTATTTTTTTTACTAATAAAAAAAAATGAGTGAGTCTCATGACATGTTGTCTGTCTATATGTTATGGACAGTCCACTGTATTTTTTAAAAATATGATGAGTCTCATAATCATGGTTCAAGTTGGAACTCAAACACGAGCCCAAGTCAAATTAATTTTATTTGAGATCGAGCTCGAGCCAATATTTTACAGATTCAATCAAACTCGAGCAAGATCGAGCACGAGATATTTCAATCTACTCGACTCGTTTACCATTGACATCATTTGACTTTTTAATCTATACCTTGCATCTCTCTCTTTAGAGCATCCACAATGATAGTGGACTTAATGAGCACTTTTTAAGTGTCACATTATGAATTTTGATAAAAACTAGATAAGAACCAATTACTAACACTGGACCTACTTAAATAAGCACTTCTTAGGCAATCTTTTTCACTTTAAATTAAAAAATAATTAAAAATACAAAACTAAGTGTCAATAATTGATTGGTTGACATTTCACAAATAAAGAGGTACCAACTTCTTAAGTAAGGAGCAACTCATTATTAAAGAGTGATTTTTAAAACTTCAAAACGGTCCTCCTTAAATAAGGAATGCTCCATATTAAGAAAGTTGAGTTAAGGAGCAAATATTGTGGATGCTCTTATTATTCTACTTTTTCAATGAGGAATTCTTATAATAGTAGTAGTTTTTTCTCTTCATTCATTTATTAAGACCGCATTAATTCTTATATTTAAAGCTGCATTGATTGTTGCAATTTTCACTTTTCAAGAGAATATGTCGGAGAGTAAACTTTTTTTACTTATAACTATATATTACATTTTAAATTATTTTTTGAAGTTGCTGTAGACTTTTGTGTGAATGATATGTGACAAAAGTGACGTATTTTAATATATACTATAATATTTTGCATTTTAAAAGTTTTGCATTCAATTTTACCGTTTAGAGGCTTTTGGGGTTACAACCGTTTTGGCTTTATGCTTGGTCAAAGGTGTGCAACCGTCCACTCCACGTACTTCCCTCCCTTAGCTGTAACCTTTATGCACCTCAATAAACACTTAACTTTCAAAGTTGGCCGCATCAATATGGCCCGAATTATAACCGATTTTGCATAAAATATGACCGACATCTCATGCATTTAAGTTTTGTCGGTCCGACCGGATTAAGCACTCTCAAATTGAGGTGACCAAACCTCGTGCTTTTCTTCCTATCTTGATTCTTAGATTCGGTAGGTCTTGTAAGTTTATGATATGGAGAAACCACCGACTTCTTAGAGGGCTGATCAGCTACCAAATTTTGTATTGGGCTCAAGTAGACCCAAAAGGTCGAGTATATAGGTAATTTTGACACCTCACTTACTGACCCAATTTTTTTTAGTTTGAAGTAGATGGCTAAACTATGCTTTGTATTTATATCTGTCCAAATTTAAATGGGAAAAAGAATGTAAGAGAGGGTGGGCCCGCATGTGGTGATGTAGTTGTTCGGGTGGTGGGTGAGCTAGTGGTGAGAAGGGGTGGGCGGGTGCTGGGGTAGACTGATCGCGAGCAGCTGACAGTGGGATTGGTCGCTCGCGAGGCCGGAAGTAGGGTTTACTCACAATGAGGCTGGGGTGGGGTTGAGTACTCTCGAGGAGGGAATGAGTGGTGCTGGTGGTCGCATGTTGGGGATGATTATGAGTGGATAACAATGAGATTGATCACTCGTGAGGCCGAGGGAGCGGGGTTCTCCCGCAACGGGGGATGGGTGGTTGGTTTCTCTCGCGATAAGGGGATTGTGATGGGGCTGGTGGTATAAGGCAGGGTAAACCCGCAGATTTCAATCCATATGGGTTACCCACACGAGTGACTATTTAAATTTGAGGGTTTTTAATGTGTTTTTAAAATTACTGTTTTCTTTAAAAGAATTATGAAATCCGGTGAAATGTGCATCCCAGTTTATGAGTTGGGAAATCACTGTGAATATATGATATTAAGTCCCTTGCGAAAATGATGGATGCGGAATTTTTGAAAAAAACACTCTCTATCAATGTTGAACGAAGCACCCTCTTGAAATTAAGAAGACATGGACGGAGTCTTGTAGAAAACACAACTTCAGTTCTTCACTAACACAAGGGTCGAAATACCTAAACCCAAACACTAGTTGCACGGAATTGTTCTGTAAAATCCTACAATTCTAGTCTCACAATTCTCAAAAATAAAAGATTGCTCGCAAGCATGAGAGTATAAACTCAAAATTCTGAAATATGTGATTGATAAAAGTGTATCTAAAGTGTTGAAAACCTCCCCTATTTATAGGGTGTAATTCAGATTACAAGAGAACAGAAGGCAGAATTAAGTTAGGATTTTATCTGATTCCTGACTGAATTAGAACTGTCTTTGGAAATCTTATACTAATCAAAATACATGTCCTAAACTACTAAGAAACATGGACAAATTCTTCTAATAAGAATGGCCAGATTCATCGAATCGAATCTAATCTTATCAAATCTTAATAAAACTTATATAATCTAATCAAATTTAAACTATTCTTCTAACACTACAAGAATTTTGAGATTAATCTTTTAAAACCCTAATCCCAAAAATAGCTATGAAACCTCAATCTCTAATTCGAAATAGAGATAGGAAATCCTAATACGAAATCTGAGTACTCCCTCTATTTTGTTATATATGACACACTTATTATAAATGGATGTTTTATTTTATTTGGCACTATTTCCATTTTTGGCAAGATTCCTTCAATTTCATCCATTCATTCTACTTTTACTTTCTCCATTTAATTTCATCCATTCATTTTTTTCACCTAAATCCAAGCACCTAAACCTATGGTTCCATAAAAAGAAAAACGAAGGGAGTACAATTATCAATCAAAGCATTCAATGCAATATCTCTAAATTTCTTCATGCCGCTTGTCATCAGACAAGTCATGTTACTTATAAAAACTCCAACATAACATTTGAAGCTTTGATATAACTGTAGCATGACTTCATTTATGGAGTTAGAACATCTCCAATGCGGAGTCATTTGGGTGAATATCAATTGACAAAGATACCCCTAAACCAAAATAATGTCTCCAACGCGGGAGTCACTGGAAGCCTCGAATTTAATGTAGATGTAATTTAAATCGACCCCGTTGAATAGAACTTCTGTATTCATACCCCATATTGAAACTCTTGCTTTGACACGTATGGATATTTAATTAAAAATTATATTTTCACTACATGTGTGACAATTTTAACCGTATTCAAAATCCAGTAAAATTCATAGTACAAATTTTAATACTCGATTAAATAATTTAAATTAAAAACTTTATTGTTAATAAAGAGTATGAACTATAAATTTGATACATATTTTATGCTTAATTTATTTATTTAATTACTTCCTCCGTCTCGGACTAAATTGTATAGAATCTTTTTCGCGGTTAGCAAGAAATATGTTTGACTGTTAATATATTTAACAACTCTTTATGACGAATCTAACAACATCACATATGATAATATTATTACTTATATACCTATTTAAATATGCGGTAAAAATTTGATAGTGAATAGTGTCAAATAGGAAAGTGTGCAGTTTAATCCGGAACGGAGGGAGTAAATAATTTACATTTTATTTTTTAAAATAATTAAAGTGAGAATATAATTATAAATTATGAGTATAATTATAAATGAACATGAATTAAATAATTAAATTAATTTTTTAAAAATAATTTAAATATGAATTAAATGATATTATATATTTATTATTATTATTATTATTTTATAATGTAATAATATAATTTATACCCTTACATATTGAGCGTTTGAGTCAATTATTACACGTGATTGCATTTTTAGAGTGTTTAAAATCATTTATTAAATGTTGGGTGAAAATAAGAAAATGAGCAAATGATGTATGTCGTAGGAGTACAAAGTTCAAAAACCAAAAGGTTCCAAATACGTCATACTGCAGCCATATTACATTTTGACATCTGTCCACGATATATACCGAAGACTCTTCTAGCTTTGGAGATGCTCTTAGCATCTTGATTCGTATGAATATAGGTAGCAAATAGACGAGAACACCTAATAATCAATTGACACCACAAAATGGATTCTACATAAATGATCTAATCATGCACCATCAATAGCAGAATTAGACCAAAACTTGAGGAGGGGCGGATACTGGGCGGGGCGGAGTTTAGCACTTCCAACATTAATTTTACCGGGGCGGATGAAAAGTACATGTATATCTAACCCCTTCATTCACCAAGGTTGGGGACGGCCGCATCGGTTCGCCCCCCAATTCCGCCACTGTGCACCAAGGAACCCACTAATAAGATATAGGGTTATTTTTATATGTTCTATTATATTATGTCGTTTTTTAATGTCCTATTTACATACGTATTAGGACGTTTAATATATAAGCGTCCTATTATACATTTATAAGGACACTTTTATAAATGTCATTTTAGCTTTGATATTGGCTTCCTTTGTAATGTCCTAGTTATATGTATTGGGGCGCTTTTAATATGTGTCAAACAACATTAGGACATTTAATAAGGGTCCTCATATACATATGTTAGGACGCTTTATATAAAAGCGTCTCTATATAATTGTCCTAATAGGCTTTTATTTGTTGTAATGTGGTGTTGATTCGTTAATCCGGATAATATAATTATAAGAAAGTAGAAACCGAATCAATAGTACTCGTATGATAATTATGATCACACTTAAAGAACAGACAACCAAACAAATGCTATTTTGATCAAAATACATTTTAAACTGGTCAATTAGTGAATTTAAAACGTATACAATTACTGGCCAACGGCAAAAGCATCAACTGGGAAAGTCTTGGTGATACCAGCCAGGCTCTTGAAGTGAATTTTTTTCCAGTGGGAGGCTCTTCCACTGTGATTTCACCAACAGGAGCCCAACTCACACTCCTTAGCCTTGACAGTTAACACCCTTGAGCTTCTTGATCCTCTTCTTCTCGACGCAGCCATAGCCGTGGATGTTGCTGTCATAGCTCACAAGCTTGCTGATCTTCTTGAACTCATGTTCTAATTTCTTTTGCTGGACAATCCACGTGTACCCGGTGCTCCGAACCAACCCGACTTCCACCACGTTTTCGAGTGTTAACTAGAACTCTTCCTGGAGAGATATGGCCATTTTCAACCCATCCTCGTGGCCCTTCTTCACTATGCCTCCTCCATTCTCTGCCATTGTTGATTTTTGGTGACTCGACGGGTTTGAATGCCAATATATAAGCAACTCCTTTAGTAACAGACACATAGGAGCAGGTTGGTGAGAGTTGCAACGTTGAAATTAAGGCCCCTAAGCCTAGCTTTATCCGAGATATCAGGTTCCATTCTCCACGACACCCAAAAAAAAAACATCTTATACGACTGCTCACTTCTTTTGGACAGATTTTTACATTTGAAGTTTTCAATTCCCATCTTCTTTGGATTTTGCAGGAACACTACACCTGGCATACAGTACCCAAGAAACATACTGACAGCCCTTGCGGAACACAAATTCACCAAATATTTAAAATTTTGTACACCACCTTAAAAATCACTTCACGGGCAGATTTTCACATTGCCAGAAAGATCATGGCACATTAATTCATTGCCCAGAATCCACACGAGAATCAGTACACATTACCCCGAATATACACTTCAAAGTGATACAATTTTGACTTCGGGAATCTTGAAACAGAACCCAAGATTCATCAAGAGACAATGAAAACTTAACACCAGGTGCATTTCACGTAATTGTACAGTTTGAAAGACAGATGTTCATGACAAAAAAACAATGGTAACCAAGTAACTGGAAACTTTCCGAACAATGAATTCCCCTGATTTAAGAATCAATCAGCTTTTCTTTTCCAGATTTGACAGTGATTCGCCAGATTAAAATACATTGCAGATGTTATTTTCACCAGCAACACCTATTTCAAGTCTTCAGGCACCACTTGCATATAGACGTGTCCATTCTTTGGCTGCAATCGATCATAGAAAACTATCAGTACAATTTCACAATTCAACCACCTCATAGAAGGGAAACCAAGGATAAACAACATGATCAACGTGATTCCCTAGTCCCTACCCGTTTCAACAGCTTCGACCTCATTTGATTTCCAATGCTTAGCAATGTTCTCAGAGAGCGGATCATCTGGGTTGGGAGCACTTAGGAGTGCTTGAATGCTAGAAAGGCATGAGGTTAAAAGATGTAAGCGTAGACGTATAAGACAACTACATAATAGTACTACATCCAGACCATCATCACCATACAATTTACAAATCCAACTTTTACTTGGAAAGCATAACTTCTCCGGTGCATCTACGAAACAAAGTCAATAAGTACCTTAAGAGTACAGTTCGGATCTGAAGAGCAGGACTCCATTTATCTTTAAGAATATCAAGGCATATCCTTCCAAGCTACAAGCAAAGGCTTACCCTGTAAGGGACAACTGTTCTTAAGTCTATAAAATAAAACAACTGGAGCTGTCATTTAACTAACCTTATCAATGTTAGGATGGTATATCTTGGTCAGAAATCGAACCTATTAAATATAAATTGAACAAAAACATAAACAAGTCAGGTCGCTTTGATCTAAATAAGACTTCAGTCAAACACAAGCAATCTTTCTAAATTCGGTCCAAAAACGAGAAAAAAAAGTGTATAGATTTCATAAGTATCCTCAAAATGTCCATGTAGGCTGCTAAGAATTTAGAACAAAGACAGAGGCAGGGCTAAGCTATGAGAAAATATGCATTACTGGCAGGATCAATATATTTACCCAGTCTTCCCTGTAATTTAATAAAGTTCCTAGGGTCTCATAGAAGGCATTTAAGACACAATTAATTTGTCAACCATTTTTTCATGCAATAGCACATTAGACTGTAGATATTGTAGTGAAGCCACCAAACAGAGGGAACAATTAGAAATATGACTCATCAGAAATATAACTCTTCAATATGAGCCGAGGCAACAAACAAGTGAATGAATAACCACACGCACCATTTTCACAGTACAGGCAAACATCACATGCATCAAGTACATCATCCACTGGCATACAGAGTACAGAATGGACAGAGGAAAAAAGCGGCAAAGAGAAAATGACCAAAATAGCTACAATCCGAGTATTTAACAAAACATATACAAACCAACATGCATATCAGGAGAAGTCCCTGCATATCTAGCTAATTTTTTATCTGATCCAAATGCAGAAAATATTAGGAATATCAAGTAACTGCTAGTGCAAGTAGAATAAAGCTTGCCATCATTTTAATTCTCCCAACACTTATTAAACATGTAAATAAGTAGTAAATAATGCTTTCATGCAATAAAGAACTAATAAATACAAAAAAACCATTTTGAGCAAGTAGTCTATTTAAGCAAACACATTGCTCAAAATTTATCGAATTAAGTTG
Organism: Rubia tinctorum; assembly: GCA_032355605.1. Classification (NCBI taxonomy): domain Eukaryota; kingdom Viridiplantae; phylum Streptophyta; class Magnoliopsida; order Gentianales; family Rubiaceae; genus Rubia; species Rubia tinctorum. The sequence continues at coordinate 4,942 of JAULKM010162695.1, read as the reverse complement.
CACCGGTTAATCAGCATAGGATAACTCAATGAAGTAGTGAACCATGCAACATCAGTTTTCAAATTCGTGTTCATCTAAAATCAATGTGTTGTAACCAGTCCAGATACCAGAAATACACTGAAACAACTTCTGTTATTTTTGGCAATACCTTTGGAGCTGCCATTGGATATTCTTCAGGTAAAAACAATTCTAGCTTGAATACACCTCCTGCAGAGAATGATTTCCAAATAAGTAAACACTTCAAACAGCATGTGAAATATACAAACTCGGAAGTTCATGCAAAATCACATGTGAAGAAAAGAATCTAGAACATGCAAAAGTTGTTATCTGCTACAAACATGGAAAATTAACATCACAGAGAAAGTCCCTCATTAAGAAAGCTCACAACTCTTCCTACCACATATTGAAAGCAAGATCACCCATCTTAAGGGAATACAACCCTTTATTTAATGATGATCAGATTGGCCAAAAGCTGACAATTTGAGTGATCTATTATGAGAGAAACTCATTTACACGAAGAATAAAATTCTAATCAAAGTTCTATGTGGCAGAATGAGAATTAGAGATACATATAATAGTAGGTGGTCCTCTACTGTAAACAGTCCAACAAATTCAACCTGAACCCGTCAGGCTGATCTCACACTCACTTAATATATGGTCCCACCTAGAATTGGCACAATATCTAGCATTAAATTTGACATTTAACCTTTGCAAAGCTAGGGAGACATGCCAATCACACAGAAACTAAACTCAATAATACTTTCATTAACACCAAGGCAACCAAAAGTCTAAGGATATGAATAGCTCCATTACTAAAGATCCGGTCCATCTCTATTTAACCCGTTCCAGCTCAAATTTGCTTAGCTAGGAGAAGTAACCCGGTTGTTTTGGATTACCAAAGATGTTTATCGGTTGGTGTATCAAATTCATTTTCTGTGAGTGTGAATGGCTCTAACCCACACCAAATTGGACATCGAAGTGAATTGATCTGCACAGTTCTATCTTGCCAGGATCTACAGATCTGGTCTTAATCCCCTACTTGGAATCGCCAAAGTCAGTTGTTTAAACAGCTTTTTCACTCTGGACTTCTCATAAACCGAGTTTGTGCACTAGACAACTTTGAAGTGTAAAAAGGTCCACTCAAGCAGGCACCTGTTTACACTAAATTACCCAAATACTTTACAATCAACATTGAGCTACACTACTCTCTTTTATTTAAAAAGAGAACACTGAACTGAATAAGTGGATAGAGTGAAGTAAACTATTTTTGCTGAGCTGGTCCTAGAAAGAAATACTCGCATTTGAAACAGACTGCAGAAACCAGTTAATTGCACGGCATAGACAACCCATGAAAACAAGGTTGCTAAAATTCCGTAATAGAAACTATTGGATTTTAGGACTTCAATCTCTGAAGAAGATGTTAAATAAATAATCACATGCAGCTTTACAGAAGCATCATTCACTCACAGTTCGAAAAAAGAATCAGCAACCAACCTTCATACGGAGACTGTGTTGGGCCAAGAATCATGACATTAAAGTAACGCATATTTTCCTCAGAAGGAGACGCACTTATTCCAGGCGCTGCATCGGATGTCAAATGAAATAGTTATACATTACACATCCAACTGCTTAAAATAACAGATATTGAAAGCTCAAGTACACATATTATCCACGGGATCACTAAACTAGCTACACCCTCAAGCAAAATTAACAGAATAGCACAAAGGAAACGGCTTACGGAAGCACATCAATCACTTTTAAGGACACGGGTTGAAATTCGACTTCATACATTAAGTTTCCCCCCTCCGCTGTTTATTTACAGAATCAAATTTGCCAACCCTCATAATATATGAACTTCAAAACAATTAACAAAATCCTTTAATTAAAGGCATCATCAAACTAAGATATAAGCCTATTATCAAGAATCTCAACGCAGTGAATAAGAACGAGATATTCAATCATAGTAAATGAAATACACAGTTAGCAGAATCCAAAGCTCAAACTAACTGAAATACTACAAATAAGTCCCAAGTACTTGAAAGTAAGCTCGCTTACCAGGCTCGCTCAGGAGGCGCTGAGTTTCCTGCAACAACACGGAAAAAACACAAAATAAATAAACAATCGTGCATAGAAAGAACCAAAAAATCTAAATTAAAAAGTAAACGGACGATCACAGCAATAAGTTCATGTAAAACCCTAGGAACTAGTAAACGGAGAAATGATCACATCGGAAACGAGTGAATCCGGAGAGAGATCGAAACGGGAACACGGGGATCGAAAGACTGACCTTGATGATTCTACGGGGTAAATTGCTGTTAGCCATTGGAATGAATTGAATACTTCAGATTCGATCGGGACTGGGTGTTTCGCTAGCTCAGAGTGGAGAGCTTTTTGTAGAGAGAGAAAGTGAAGTTGGGTGGTTGGAATGGGAGACAACGTTCTGTCACTATAAAATGAAACAAGGGTATAGGCAAAATGGAAGGGCTTGGTTACAATTTCAAGAGTCGAGATGCGGGCGACAATGATTTGGGAAATATACAAATATAACCTGAGAAAATGCAGATATAATCCTGGAATAATTTTAAGTGCAAAAATAAACCTAATTAATTGATGAAAGTGCAGATATAACCTTATGGTGAGAAATTCGGCGTTGATCGTATTTTTAGGCATTGAACCCCCAAAATGACAAAAATGCCCTCGGACCAAAATATGAATTTGAGTGGACAATTATACCCTTACCCACCACCGGACCGCCGTGGACCACCGCCGGACCAGTTAGGGTTATATCAGCAAATTATGAAAACTGATAGAGTTATATCAGCACATTCCTAAAACTTATAGGGTTATATTAGCACATTCGTAAAAAAAATGTAGGGTTATATCAGCACATATTATAAATGCAAAACTCATCAACATTAAAAATCTAAGAACACAACAAAATAAAAACTACAAATACAACACTAAAAGTCATCCAATTATCAATCCGGACTAAATTCAACAAGATAAACAAAATATAATCAAAAATCCTTATATTCTATACCATATATACCACATATCTCTATTCATGTGACGAAGCAAAAAAAATTTACAGAGTCAAACTCAATATCGTATTAATCTAGTGAATTAAGGGGAATTTTGGATGAAAATACCATTTCTGAAAGGTTCTGCACATCCACTTTAACGTCTATTGCGTCGACCTCACCAAAATTCTTTGTTCGCCACTAGAATCATACTCTGGAACATCGACAATCGGTATAGGAGATTGAAATGGATGTTGCGTGCGATCGGCGTTGATTTTGTACTAATATAACACTTAGTTTTTATAGTATGTGTTGATATTATAAACCTATAATTTTTAGCAATGTTCTGATATAACCCTACTTGTTTTCATAATGTGCTGATATAACCCAACCTGGTCTGGTGGTTGTCTGGTGGCGGTCCGGCAGTGATCCGGATGTGGTCTGGTGACGGTCCGGCGGTAGTCCAGCAGCGGTCTGGCGGTGGTCCGGCGATGCTGAGGGCAATAATGTCATTTACTTTTTTGTTTTTTTTGTTTCAGAAGGGCAAAAATGATTTCCATGAAATTCTGGCTAAAAGTTACCGGAAAGGGTTATATTTGCACTTTCACTTGTTAATAAGGGTTATATTTACACTTTTAATTATCAGAAGATATATTTGCACTTATGTGAATTATATAGGATTACTAGATAACACCCGAGCGATGCACGGATTATGAATTTTTTTTATAATTTATAATTTTAATAAGTAATAATTAAGAGTTCTTTTTTTAAAAGACGGTATTTCCATAAGTTATGAAAAAATCAAAGTTTAAACAGTAAATTAGAATAAATCATGATAACATTTTTAGGTTGCATTAATCAGGTCATAAACTTATAACTATTGCACGTTGCATAATGAATTTTTAATATAACAACTAAAACCTTTTACATTTATATAATTCTAATTCAACCGATCTTTTTCAAAACTTTGCTATAAATTCTAGATGAGAATTACACACGATGCAATATTGAAAATAAATTAATATATCTATTAATATTGTAATATGTTTTTTAAAGGATATTTTTTTAAAAAAATGAATTGATCTTTGTTGTTATATAATAATTAATTAATTCATATTTAAACAAATATAATGTTGCATAATAAATTTTTAATATTGTAATTAAAACTTTTTACTTTTCTATAATTTCAATTCAACCCCGTCTTTCCATTTGCATATGGAAAACGGTATTTCCCAAGATTTTGCCATATAATATACATTTATTTTATATAGAAAAATATTAACCGTTGTATATAAATACTTTACATTGTAAGAAATATAGTGATAAGAATACGATATATATGTTGATAATGAATCAATAATTATTTAATTAAAATTATAAGAATTAGCGCGTAATTTAAGTGATGTAGTGTATAACTAAAAATTATGTCGTCAATACTTAAAAAACTAAATGCTTCTCAATGAGATTGTACTTCAAAAACTGCCCTGTAAGTTCTGACGCAAAGTTCTGAATCCAACCCTTTTGATATCGGGTACATTTTCAACCCCCGGTAATTATTTTACACTTCACTCTTCGTAGGATATTTAATTAACTATATCAGCAAAGGCAAGATTAATACAGTTGACACCACCTGATAGTTTGAGTATTTCCTATGTAGCTCAAGAATGTCACCAAAAGCCAAAAATCTCTAAAAACAACAGACGCTAAAAACCTCAAACCATGTGTTAATACGACTGCTCTAATCTTGCTATGCACAAGTGCATACAACTGGCTCAAACCCCAAGTCACATTATGAGGAAGTTGTTTTGTGATGAACCATCCAAAATTCCAAGAGCCATTTCTTTATAAGCAGCAATATGGAGTGGCATAGAAGTCCATTGAATCTTGATTCAACCATCTGAGTAAATTTTCAAGTTTTAGAG
>JAULKM010162675.1:0-16303 GCA_032355605.1 Rubia tinctorum | reverse complement strand
TGTAGCAGTGGGGGGGGGGGTTATTAATATCAGCAACGGAGCTGACATAGTCATGCAGATAAGTAGGAGGTCGACGAGGATGATCACTCTGTCGGACAGTAGGCAGCTCGGTAGAAGTAGACGACACCGGAAGCTGAACCGATGAAGATAACGGCCGAGGCAGAGTATGTGGAGGAGAGACCAAAGCCGATAGTGGCTGGACGTCAACAGTAGGCGGCACGTTGACCTCGACAACCGGCGGCACATGAATATCGGTGATCGACAGTGCGTGGTCATCAGCAGCATGTGGCAGGAGGACATCTGTGACTGGTGGCGCCGTACGAAGTTGTATGGAAATTGACATCGAGGGACGCCGGCAGTGTGGTAGCCGACGGTGAGGTGACCGGCATCGGGGTGGTCTCGGGTAAGTTACTGTACGGAAACTGGTCTTCATAAAAATCAACATCTCGGCTGTTGAAGTAAGTACAAGTTTCCAAGTCAAAAAGACGATATCCTTTCTTTCCGGTAGGATACCCAAGAAACAAACATCGGCGACTTCGCGGAGCAAACTGGGAATGTATGAGGCAAAGCACAAACAATCGAAGACTCTCAAAGCTTTGTAATTTGGAGGATGTCCATGAAGTAAATCAAAAGGTATGCGCCCATAGAGTTGCTTGGCGGGTGTCTGATTGATCAAATAAGCAGAAGTAAGAACACATTCCTCCAAGAAGGTAATAGGCAGATTGGCTTGAAAGCGTAAAGCACGAGCTACATTAAGCAAACGACGATGCTGACGCTCAACCCGACCATTCTACTGTGGTGTATCAACCATAAGTGTCTCAAAAATGATCTCGGACTAAGCAAAATATGATCTCAAAGGTAGAAATTTTGTACCATTATCAGCCCGGACACGCTTAATCACACTGCCAAACAAATTCTTGATAAAAGCACAAAATTCACTAAATCTAGATGCTACATTAGACTTAGAAACTAATAAATAAATCCAAACAGAGTGGGAGTAATCATCAAATATAGTTTAAAAATAAAATGCACCACTAGAAGATGGTGTTTTATAAGGACCCCAAACATCACAATGTATTAATTCAAATAAAGAGATAGATTTTGAAGAACTCAAAGAAAAATTATGTCTAGTCTATTTTGCTCTATGTAAGAGACAGAGCAAGGAACAGACATATTTTTTGTGCTAAAATCAAGAGTAGAAACAGAAGACAACACCATAGAGGAGGGATGCCCAAAATGCTGATGCCATAAATAGGAAGAAGAAACAGAAGCAACTGTCAGAATAGACTACGAGATATGAGGAGGACCATTCGTATCCAGCAGACGAAGCCAATAAACCCCCCTGCTGTTCACCCACACCAATCATAGTCCTTGTACTGATTTTCTGTAAAATACAATAATTTTCTGTAAACAAAGCAAAACATTTTAGTGCAGATAACTATCTAGAACATGATAATCAATTGCATTGCAAAGAAGGTATGTATAGCACATGGGCAAAAGTGACATCCCCAAAGCTAATAGAACCGTATAAGGTTGCAAATGACATAGAACCATCAGGAAATATAACATTCACAGAATGAACAGCAGTAGTAATATCAATAAGAGAACCCCGGTCACCGGTCATGTGATATGAGGCTTCCGTATCAAGAATCCATGGTATAGTAGACTTACTTAACCCAAGGTCAGACAAACATTAAACTGATCAAATAAATGTAAGGTCGTACACCACTGGTCATCAGACATAGCAGAACCTAAGTCAGTGCAGGCAGGGATATGCCTGGAAGCCGCAGAGGCATGCCCAGGAGGGGACACGGCAGCGCCGACGAAAGAAGGCGGTGTCGAGCGAGCGTCTGCGGCAGATCCGCCGTTCTCGGCGGTGCCGGTCAGCTCGTTTGGCGCCATTTTCTTGGTCTTTTTTTTCAACTCTTTGAACCAATGTGGTACTCCAGTGAGCTTGAAACAAGTATATTTGTCATGACCCTTGCGATTATAATGTATATAGATCATATTCTTACGATTAGCCGAAGTGAGAACAACTGACGAAGAACCCGAAGGTGGTGAACATCGTGTAGCATATACCATAGAGTCAGTTGAAGTCTCGCGAGACCAAACAATAGCTCTGTGATTCTCCTCCTGATCAAAATGGGCATATACACGCATGACTGGTGGAAGTGGATCGGTGGTCATAATGTTGGTTCGCAAGGTGTGATAGCTTTCATGAAGGCCCATGAGAAATTGGTAGATCATATCTTTCTCACATTCTAGGAAAGCGTTGGAAGTATGGTTGTAGGTGCACAATGGTTTACAAGCTTTAGAGGTGCAAACTAAAGGAGACCGAAGGGAGTTGTAATCACCAAACAACTTCTTTATTTTGCCAAACTAAATGGCAACGGTCTGGCCATTCTGCTGACAGTTGTGGATATTTTTACGCATTTGCATAACTTGTGGACCGTTCCCAATGGAAAAATGTGCCTTGTGGTCATCCCACAGTTCCTTCACTGTGGCATAGTAGGTAGTAGAGGAACGCAATGGTGGATCTAAAGTCTGCAAGACCCAACATACCATGGTAGCATTAATTCCAGGCCATTCAACCGCATTAGGATGATTGTCTAGAGGTTTGGTAATGGTTCCATCAATTTAACCAATCTTCTTATTGGCAAGCATAGCGCCACAAATGGCGTTAGACCATTCAAGGTAATTCTCTTCTCCATTAAATATGACGGGACAAATTAACAATCCAGGGCCGTCGGTAGTACTACGGAAGTAAGGGTCATGCATCAATCGACCAGTAGAAACAGATCCTCTAGAGCCAAATTGCAGTTGCAGCTGTCTGACCAAAGCTGCAATTACATCAGTGGCGTTAAGATTCTGTAGTTTTTTAGCCTCGGCTTCACCAACGTCGTGGGCTTGTTTAGCAGCATCGGAACTAGAACCAAAAGAAGACATGGATACAGATCAGCAGTAGAGACGGATCGGTAATACGAGTAAGTAAATCGCGGCGGCGCTTGAGAATACGATGCAGTGGCCCATGCAGAAGCTCATCGACGCGTGCGGATCAGGACGAAGTCGGATGGATCGGCGACAGCAGGAGCCGGTGAGCAGTGGCGGCGGATGGCAATCTAGCGACGAGCAGGGTGTGACGCACGGCGGAGTCAGCGGCGTGTGACAAACACGTGCGGCGGATTCGGGTAGATACGGACAGTGAACAGTCACGACAGCCGGAGAAGGAGCTGCAACGAGTTGTTGGCTGCGGAATCGGTGGAGCAAACTGGTTGAACGTGGCGGCGCGTGATGATTGGCGCGGCGGCGGGTGGGAACGGCGGCGATCGGCTTCGACGAAAAAGGGCAGCAGAATTTAAAGTTTCAGAATTTTAGCCTCTGATACCATGAAGAATTTACGGATAATAATTGTGTGTTTGTATTCATGCTCTGGAGTACATTATATAGTAATACCTAAACTCAACTAGAAAATGAATTCTAATCTAATTACAATTACCAATAATATTCACATATATTACTATTCCTTAATAAGAAGACAAAAGTCACTCAGCTGTATAATTTCCCAAAGGCAAATCCAAGTAATGGTAGGGAAAGCCTAAATGTAGGTAATTTTGATGAAACATTTACTATATAATGCTTATGACCCGCATTTGAAGTTTTGGACCTGCATTTAAGAATTGATTTTAACTATATAATTTTAGTACTAAACAATTTCTAATTATTAAAATATTCCTCCATAATTTCAATAAAATTTGTGAACTACTTAATTATTGTTTAACACAAATAAAATAGAACTACCCTCTAATTCTCGATTTATATATGTGTCTGGAATCATTTTCAAAAATCATTGTCTTGGAAGCTGAACCTTATAATGTTGCAGTTTTGGGAGTTATTTTTTTGGGTGTTTTGCCCCCAATTGGATGCTCAATAGGGCTGAAATAAGGAATGGATGAAAAGGGGGGAGGGCACATTATGGAAATACGCCCTTATGGTTGTTTTATTTATTTATTTTTTGATGTTTTGTTGTGTGAAAATTTAAAAGAAAATGAAAAATGGAGAAGGTGCATTATGGAAATGAATCTTTAATTTGCCACTTATTTATTTATTTATTTATTATGCCATATTTATTTTACTGAAAATCGAAAAATTGAGAGGTTACATTTCCATAATGTGCCCTCCAAAATTAATATTTTATTGTTATTGATATTTTGTTATCCGCAAATTTAAGAAAAATGAAAAAATTGAAGCCGTTACATGCCAAAACATTAAATGCAAGTACATTTTTTTTTACTTTTAACCATTTTATCTTCAAAATACAGAAGACCGTATTGAATTATTGTTAACATCATTTGCTTAAACAATTAATGTTAGTATATATTTTTTAAACATTTACTATTTCAACTGGGATATAAATTTTGAAAAAAAATAAATGTAATTTATATCATTTATATGTTAAAAAATTATTTTATTGTATAATATTAAAATGTAAAATCAATAAATACAAAATATTAAAATGATAATTTTACTTGTAATTTAATATATTTGTATTTCATAATTTACAAGATGGAAATTAAATTTGGAGGAATTCGAGTTTCTAATTACTCAAATTAAAATTTTATATTTAAAGAAATTAACTTAAATATATGCCAAAAACATATTTGGTAATTTAATATACACAGCTAATATTATTATTATTATCAGTATAGTATTATTAATTATAATAATTATTAAATTATTAAAAATTTATGGGAAATATAAATATATTTCGAAAAATATGTGTATCTATAAATATCTATGAATGGATGAGTACAGTGAAAACTTTACAAATATAAAAGTTTTATACTTTATGTGTTGACACGTCATATTGAAGTTATAAATGTGATGGTTTCATTGAGATGAAAATTTTAAATCGCCATCAATCTATATCTCATTTGCTTACCTCTGAAGTTCTAATCAAAATCTGACATGTGACACCTAAAAATTAGAAAGAACCCAAACCATTGGAGATGTTCTAAAATTGCATTTCCAACTTCATTTCAACATCAAACGATAAAGAAAAAGGGAAAAGGACTATAAAAAAATAAAAGGTTTAAGGCGCATTACTGAAATGCGCCTTTAGCATGGCAACAATTAAAAAAATGATGGTTAACGACTGAAAATGGATAAGTCGCATTACCGAAATGAGGCTCTTTCATATTATCAATTAAAAAAATAAAAAATGTAGAGGACGCATTTCGGAAATGCGTCCTCGCTATTTGCATCTAACCCCTGATATTGTAGCACTAATCTTGGACTTTTCTCCAGTTTTGGTGGCTGGGGAGACCGCGAAATTAGGTTTGATGGAAGTGGGAGCTATATTGGAACACTCTCTTGAAGCGGAAGCAGAAATCCTCGATCTTCGTGGTAGATTGATGAACAAGGTTGAGTGGCTTCCACTCTTTCTGGGAAAGTTATTGCATCTTGTTGAGCTTAACATATCCAATAATCAAATCATGGCTCTTTCAACTACTATGATTGAACTGAAGTCATTGAAGAAGCTTAATGTACATTCCAACAAACTGATAAATTTTCCCATCTTGAATCAGTCGAAATAAGCTACGAAATAGGCCATCGGTGTTTGTGTAATGTTGGAGTAATCTAATTTTTAAAGTGTTTGTGCAATGAGTTGATTTTGAATAAGAACGGTTGATGAGAATTGAGGTTAAATAATTAAAATTTGATTAAGATTAAAACTAATTTAGTGTAATATAGTAAACCATTCATTAAAATTATTTGCATTTAGAATATTTTCTACTAGTAATTAGATTATGTGTTTCCCAAGATGATGATAAGTAGAAACACGGGTCCAATTTTGCATGAGGGAGTAAGGAAAATGGCCTTGTCTGCACCCAATATATACCCATTTCCCGAAGCAAAGAAAACAGGGAATGTGTGCCTTTCTTACCAAATTAAGAAAAATACATATAAATATAGACATGTATATTGTGGTTTGTTTCTTCCGATCGAATTACGAATAAATCAACCCCATATATGATAAGAAAATGTAAGTTGTTTAGATTAATTTAAAATGGAGTTGCGGTAAATTCAAAAGAAGTCTGCCATTTTTTTAAGGTGAGGGTTTTCATCATCCTACAACGAATTGAAATAAAAAATGATTATTACATGCTATATTAAGCTAATTGATTTAAATGTGCTAATGAAAATTTTAGATTATGCATAAAATTTTATGTTAATCTTGTGTGTGTACTTTATCGCACCGTACTTAATTATTATGATATTAAATGTGGACGATTGACTTGTACTTTATCTTGCCGTGTCAAACTTGGTTGCGTGCTACTTTATTACTTGTCTGTGATTTTCATGGTCCCCGACGCGCTTGTGGTTTGATTAAATCGACGAGGAACGGTATAGATCGGACCGTACAATTGATCAGCTACATGTGGAGTTTTGGTATGCTAGCATAACCATATGGTTTCTTATACGAGCTCGTAATTGAACATATTGGGCATGGTTGACGAGAATGGACTCTTGGATTTGATAGCCTTCGATCACTACAAAAAAAGGTTCTGCACTGTTTGTTAGTCAGAGCTACCATATAGGCACTTGACTATAGCTTGGTATTAACCACTCGAGTCCTTTACTATGTGAAAAGATTTATGTGCCTATTTGCTTTCTATGATCACTAAAACTCCACTTGGTAAAATACTGGCAATAGAACCTCACTAAACAAAGAGCTTATCCTATTCTAGTGAACTCCAATATGTGCAACTGAGCAGGTAGAGTGAAAGCCCATGTCTGACGCCTTTACTTCTTTTAAGATAGCACCCTGGTCAGACTTCTAAATTTGGATCCCAGTTTAGAACCTTTTACTTGTATGTATCCTTAAACATATTTTCACTATAATAGTAAGTTAGGATTTTGAATTCTAAAATCGCTTCTGCATAATCTATATTGCTCGTTACTACATAAAAGTAACTCGACCATTGGATTCTTAGTAACAGGTGCAGGTCTGACCCGATACTTGCATTGAGCAAGTTGGTCAAAGTTTTGGGGTGTTACAAATATGATATCAGAGCTTTCCCAAATCAATTAAAGGTTGAACCAATACATACCTTAGTAAAAGACTTCACTTAAGCTTAATAAACTATATACACTACTTCAAAATTTCTCCAAAATTTGACCTAGACTGTCAAACTAACAATCATTGTTAGTTGACAACAGAAGTAAAGGAAGTGATTTTGAATAAGGATTTAGGGAACCTATTAAGGGTAAGTGACATAAGAGTGAAGTCATTGATCTCTACTCCCTTGGAAGAACCTTTAAATATTTTTAAATATTAAATTATACTATTCAATCAAGTAAAATGCAAAGACATTGTATCAAAACTATTCCAATAGAGACTATTGGATTAAAATGTGAAATCGAAACTACAATAAATAAAACTAAGAAACAGACCGTTTTATTTGAATTGAGAAAACCTTTAAATCACTTGGGGATGGTCAGCCCAGAGTCTGAATCAGGTTATCAGAATAAATTCAAAGGTTCCTAAATAATAATAATAATAAATTAAACTCCAAAACAAGACAATAAAGTACTAAACACGTATCTTCATAACCAATACACCAAGTTAGCTCATTAAATGTAGAAAATATAAGCTCATATAATCCTAACCGATATATCAAACAAGTGTCTTGCCTTAATTGGGTAGTGTAGACCTTGGTTAGGGAATGACAGAACTTAATCACTATGATCTTTAACCTAGAGAGTCGAGAAAAGACATGATAACAAAGAAGAGGTTAGATATGAAACAATTACCACAGGGAACAATCAAATAAGGAATACCAAGACATAAGAATTAGAGCTACAGGATATAGAACATAGGAGTTGACTCGGACTCAAGGTGGCACATGAGTCCTGCATAGGCAAATGGTAGAAATCGTAGGGGACCAATCAATAAATGTTAGAGTCACATAGATAAAGCTCTGAAGACAATTAATCAAAGTATTGATGTAGTTTGGTGTGACCTTACAAATGGACCTCCCATGGTATTGAACAGAATGTGACTCCACCGAAGAATCTATGGTCGGTTGAGAATAAAATTTAAAGAGACTATAGTAGTAGTATATAACTTTTTTTTAAAATGAACTTGCTTATCCCGAGGATGTAAAGCCTGTGGTAATCATGCAAGATAGGGATAAGAACCCAATTATAGATTAGGGAGAAGCCAAGGTTCAGCGGCGGACTAGTTGATGAAGTAGTCGAAAATTGGATTGAAACAATAATTCAAACCTTCTAGCCATAGGATGTGTAGATGAGAGGAGAGTGATTTTTTTATATATTATAATTAGAAGGGACATTCCCAAATTGTAGTGGTCAGGAAGAATCACCTCCAGCCCATTGCATGTACGGTGAGAAAGGTAGGCAACAAAAAGATTAACTACAAGAAAGAGGCCAATAAATGTCTGCGATGTAGGAGTGCCAAGAACAGGATATCAGAGTGTCTAATGCCTTAGTTGAGGTACTCATCTCAACCCTTGGTTAGAGGAGTCAGTGAGCAACCCTTCTTTAAAAGGTGGAGACGGTGGGAGTGGTAGGCCAAATGTGCAGCCTCGGGTTTATGCCTTAGAAAACCATAAAACCCTAGCTTAACCAAGGTCATTGAAGGTACCCTCTCTATCTTAGGTAAAACAACTAAGGTTTTAATTGATTCTAGTGCCACTCATTCATTTCCTAGTCATTCCTTGTTGAAAACATGAAAGATAAGATAGATGGCTTACCCGATAAGTTAGAAGTTATTACTCCCATCATTGATGCTAAAAGCCTAAACTAGTCGTGTTACCAATAGACTTAACTTCCCTACCTTTAAAAGGACACAAGGTTATATTTGGCATGGAATGGCATGCTAAAAACACTGGTAACCAATTTTCCATACAAATAAAGTTAAGTTATGTCGGTTGGGAAAACCAGAGATTGAGGTGGAAGTAGGACAAAAAAAGGTCATCCTCATTAATGATTGTCAACATAAAGGCTTGAAGGATGATTTATAAGAGGGAAACTGGAATGATGGCTAAATCCTGAATAACCTAACAGGTCAGGTCAAATGGGAGGATATATTGGTAATTCGGGACTTCCCTGAAGTATTTCCTGGGGAACTTGTAAGTTGCCTTCGGAAAGGGGAAACTACATTCACCATTTGATTTGGTACCAGAAGCCGCACCTGTTTCTCGAGCCCCTTATAGCACGGTGCCACTAGAACAACAATATTTGAAAGTAGAACATGAGGACTTTGTTAACTTGGAGTTTCATCCAACCGAGTGAATTACCCTGGGGAGCCCAGTGATGGTCATTAAGAAGCAAGATGGCTCTCTAGGAATGTGTATTGACTACCAATGCCAAAATAATGTGATAATTAGAAATAAGTACCCTCCCCATTATTGAGAAGTTGTTCAATCAACTCCAAGGAGCAGTCGTATTTTCTAACTGGATCTACAACCAAGTTACTATGATTGCGGGTGAGAAAGGGTAATGTGCTGAACATAGCCTTTCACTCTTGATGTGGTCATTTTGAATTCCTGGTGATGTTGTTTAAGGTGACTAATGTTCCGGTTGGATCTTATGCACCCAATGCTTCAATCACACTTGGATGATTTTGTCATAATTTTCGTTGATGACATCCTAAGAAGGTTTTACAACAACTTAAGGAACACAAGATGTACACCAGGTTTAGCGAGAATGAATTCTAGGTAAACTGAGTGAACTTTTTGGGGAACGTGATTTGTAAGGAATGGATATTGATGGATCCCTTTAAAGTCAAAACCATCATAAAATGGAAGGTGCCGACCAAAAGCCCAGAGATTCAAAGCCCTAGGACCAACAAGATACTATAGGCACTTGTTTAATTTTTTTTCTAAATTAGCATTTCCATTGTTCTTTCTAAACTGGAAAGGTGTCAAGTATGAGTGGAAAGAAAAGACGAAAGCTAATTTCCAAGAATTGAAGAAGTGGTTGACAACACCCCCAACCCTTGTGCTACCCGGGGGAAATGATGGATCATTTTATATATAGATGCTTTGAGAAATGGCGTGGGATGCATGTTGACACAAAAAGGTCATGTACTCACTTATGTCTCCCAGAAATATAATATCTATGCAAGTAATAGCCCCCACACACGAACTCGAACTCGAACTCGAACTCATCACAGTAGTGTTTCCTTAAATAAATAGTGACATTATCGATATGAAGTAACATTTAAGGTAATATTAGATTACAAGAATATGAAGTACCTCTTCTCTCAAAGAGACATGAGCATACGCCGACGTCGATGGATAGAATTTTTGGGAGATTATAATAGTGTGATTGATTATCACCTTTCAAGGAAAATGTGGTGGCAGATGTCCTAAGCAAAAGGCAAATTTGGCACATATTAGGGTGAGTGAGAAAAAAGATGTTATAATGTAGAGATTTGGAACTGTGAGGTTAAATGTGAACGAGCTATATTCTCCAATTCAATGGTACAGTTTATTTTACCCATATATATATATAGGTAAAAAAATCCCAGTAAAAACCATGAAGCTCACCTATGAAGGTGAGTTATCAGACTTGTAAGTTTACGGTAACGAGGTTTTGAAATTTAGAATTAGATTCTTCTTATCTCGAGATTCAAAAATTAACCGAAGGTTGCTAGAAGAAGCCTACTGGTCCAATGTATACAATACACCCCGGAGAAAGCAAAATATATTGGGACTTGAAATTGAAGTATCGTTAGGATGTCATGAAGAGGGGCATTTTGGAATTCGTGGTACAATGCCAGTTGTGTCAGCAAGTCAAAGGTAAGCATCACAACCCATCAGGGTTACTACAACCATATGGAGTCCCAAAGTGAAAATGGATCACCTCATGATGGATTTCGTGATAAGATTACTCCGAACTCGGAATGGTTACGACACGATTTAGTTGATAGATTGACTGAATTGCCTCATTTTCTGTCATTAAACGTTAAGTATTTTCTAGAAAAGTAACATTACTCTATACCCGAGAAATCATAAGGTTACGTGGGATGCCTACAACTATTGTGTCGAACACCCCGCTTTTGAGAATAAGCTGGAAAGAAAATATTACCCCACTTTCTACTCTTTCCATCCAATCTAGAGTTGCATTCTTGCTTTTTGCATGCCATTCAAGAGACATGTTTGACCGTTAATATGTATATCTACGTATAATAACGACAAATAGAAAGTTGATATTTAGAAAGTACTTGTTATGATAAATTGAACAATATCATATGCGATAATATTATTGTTCATACATCTATTCAAATATGTGATTGAATTTTGATACAGAATAGTGTTCAAAAAGCAAGAGTACAAGTTCTGTTGGGACAAAGGGAGTAATATACCTTGGGTGAGGAATTCATGGAAAGGGGTTAAGATAATAGGGTAGCATCTTCAATCGACTCAAAGTCGGCAGAAGAAATATGCGGACCATCAAAGGAAAGACTTGGAGTTTAAAGTTCGTGACCAAGTATTACTTAAGATAGCCCCTCGCAAGGGGGTATACTTTATCATGATACGAAGGGAAATTTAAGTCTTAGGTACAATAGTCTTCTTGAGATTTCACAACTAATTAGACCATTTGCGTATAGACTCGAATTGTCCAACCAACTAGAAAAATTACAAAATGTTTTCCAGGTATCAGTTATGGAAAAAAACATCCTAAACCTAAGCATATAGTGACGCACGAGGATCTAGTGTTGAATGATAACTGATATACTCGGAGACTCCAGTGACGATACTAGATCATGAGATTTAAACTTAAGGTACTAAAGAGACCCCTATGGTTTTGGATGTATGTTGAAACCATAAGGTTAAAGAACACAACTTGGAAAATAAAAAAGATAACATCAGGGTTAGATACCCCGAGCTGTTAACAGGAAAGATTTGAATTTCGGGGATGAAATTCCTTTGGGGGGGGAGGAGGATTGTGAACCCCCACACTTAACGAATACAGTGTGTGGGTAATAGATAAGCTTAAATCAAATTGATTTTTTACTTGGATTACACCTTGAAATAATTTTTAAAATTTAACACTGCAAAAATTTTAAAAATAATGTTTAATTTAATTTAATTATAATGCTCATCTTTAGTACGTTAGATAAAGATACGTATTCAAGAAATAAAGAAAACTAAGGAAAATAGGTATCGAGTTAGAGAGACAAAAGCTTGTTGCTGAGGGTTACATGGATGAGGGGATCAAACAAAAGTTGAGTATGAAGAAGTTATAGCCCGATAGATGTTTGGTCTATCTTGAGTCCAACAAGGGGGATTCAGGAGAATAGGCTGACCCGAAAGCGTTGGCCGTCGTTGCGGATATTGTAAGTACATAACGAAGTTTACTTAAACTCTATTTTCATAGTATTATATTATCTTGAGCTTTGTGTGTACTTAACTAAGTAAAAATCTACATATGATGATGAACGACGAAAAAGTCAGAGGCGCACTGATACTGGAATCTAGTGAAGACATATTGATAAAGGCAACCAAGAAGAAAGATCATCCGGGTCGGTAGAGGGGGAATCCGATCAACCTCCTAGAATATATTGCCATACCACATCGAACACGAAGTAAATGCGGGAGCAGCTCGTTACCAAGGACTGCGGTGCCAAAGAAAGCCGTTATAGAGCAGCCGGTGGTCAAAGCAATGGTTAGTTACCTGGTCCAATTGGTCAAGAGGATTGTAATTGCAGGTGCAGTTCAAATCCCAGCGCGATCCTAAGTCCTTCATTGAGAAGGAATTGGTCCAGGTTAACTTCGGTACCACCAAGACAGAGTGTGATCCCAACAAAAAGGAGGAAGTCAAGGAGGTACAACCATAATCTTCAATTCAGTTTAAATTTATAATGCTGTAATTATTTTAACGTAATTTTATAGTTACAATTTCTATTGGTCAATGCCTAACAGAATGGGGAGGGAGTGAGCTTTTTTACAAATAACATTGATGGGGCCAAGGTCATGGATCCAAAAAGGTTGTGCAAAAAAACCTGCCATATCTGTACTTCGTTGGGTGGAGTTGCTTATGTTAGAGTTTGCAAGCCGATCTTCCATGCATATGCAGGATTGCCTTTGGCAAACCATAAATTGAACAATGTGGGAGAGGAGCATGGAATTATCGTCGATTGGCCGATTGCTTTGATCACCGACAAAGAAAACCCCCCAAGGAAGAGGCAAAGGACATGGAAAACATGATATCCGCTAATGAAGATAGGCCAGTCCTAGAAGTCAGCGATGGTGAGGTAATGTCATAAACTAATTACCTAACATATTCCAATATCAATACACGCATTTTATTTTATATTTGAAATTACCCAACTTTTTTCATTTGTGTAACAGTCTACACATACATCATCGACAAAGCCATCCACTTCAAGTAGCAATTACAAACTCTCCAAGAAGGCATCATACAAACCAAAGCCTTTTAACTTGGTAATTTTTTATACCCCGTTCGTATTTACTTTGAAGTATCTTAATACAATTAATCTGATTTGGTTAATTTTGGTTATACGTCATACACACAGGTTGTAAACAATAGCTCATTGAAGGACTATCCAATGATGAGGGAGTTCATCAAATATTGCAATGAGGTGGAGAATGACATGAAGAACATGGGCAGGGTTATGTATTTCATCGATTTTCGATAATCCGCATTTGCCAGAACTCATAGATTTGGACTAGACATCAATCAAATGTTGGAGTTCAGAAGCAAGCTTAGGAATTTCAATACCATGACATGGATCTCGAATGGACAAATATATTTGAGGATGGGATAAGTTTGAGGTTTAACGTGTTTCGAATTTTGTTATACATTTATCGCAATAACTATATTTTTTCATACTATGACAGAGACCTATGAGAGAAAGTGTTAGATACGAACATGAGCCGAATCCAATTATGTTTCTCGAACATAAGAAGCCTCGTCAAAGGGTAAATTAATTGTGAAATCAATACCCGGGTTAATCTGATTTTGGATACGATAAGTTCATGTGAAGCTAACATGTATTTGGTACCCTACCTCAGAATGTAAGACTCAATTTCTTTTTCTAATTACCAATACTATCCCGTTTACCAAATTTGCAATTTACTAATTTTTGAATTTCAATTCAGCAATCATTGGTTGCTCATCATCATTATCCCAGTATGAATGATGTTTTCACATTGGACACGTTGAGCAGTGGAATAAAACCCACCAATTATATGGAAAGCCAAGTGATTTCCGGGTATTCAATTCTTTCCATTATTTTTAATTTATCTTGTCAAATCATTGTTCCTATTATTTCAATTAATTATATCTGCAGGCTTGCTTGTAAATATGAGAGGGACAAGACTAAGACATAGTCATCATATGATTTTACCAAGAAAATAACGAACATCAACGTAAATCACTACATCCTCCAACATGGTTTTACAAGTACTAATTTTTTTTATATTATATACTTTGACATAACTTAACAAATATTATTTTTTTTCTCTTAGCATCAAAGGCAAAGCAGTTGATAGGAATGCGGGTATTATGTCATGCTATTCCTGGAAGAAATTGTGCTAGAGACATTTTTCAAAAGTATCCTTGACGTAAGAACCATACCTTACCAACTAAAAACACCACATTTCTGCCTTGAAATTTTATACTTTTGCTTAATCCCAGACATTTCCAAATTACATATTTTTCTGGAGGGGTGTGAGGCACACATTGCCTATGAACTGCAAGAAGTCTCCGAGAAATGGTGTGAAGCATGGATCAAGGTCTACTTAAAAAATGCAAAGACCAATATTAACGAAGGGGAAAATTTAATTGATTGATTGGAGTAGGATTTTAAAATTAGTTAAGTGATGCAAGGATTATATTGACAACTATGTTTTATGTTTTCATTATTTTTATATTGACAATTATGTGTATTTTTAAACCACTGCCACAGAGACCCCCCAAAAGCACCGGTTTATTGGCACCAGTTTTTGAACCACTAGGCATTGCGGGCCAGTTAATAAATAACCATCGAGTATTTGATTTCTGCGACAAGGGTTGACGGGATTTGGACTCATTAAACATTTTTAGACGTCGTAAGTTCTTTAATGACCGCTTTTACAAGCGATCCGGAACCCCAAGAACGCCATGCAAGCGAGCTGTTAATGACCAATTTTGCACTTATGTATATTTCTACTTGGGTTAAATGCTTTTCTAGCCCTACTTTTAGGCGGAAAGTGCAGTATAACCCTGTAAAATAAAAAAGTATCAAACTAACCCTAACTTTATGATGAATTGTGTCAATATAACCATCCGACCACATTCCGGTGTTAAGTCACCTTATTGGCCATTAACCAGATTAGAAAATATATATTTGCCCTCGAGCATTTCAACTTATTTTTTCCCATTTTACAGCAAGCAACCACCTCTTGCCACCAGCCACCACCCTCTTCCGCCATCAACCACCACCACCCTCCCCCCTCCCCCCTCCCCCACTATCACCTCTGCCACCACCACCCGCCAAACCCTCCTCCACCACCAATCACCCTCTCTTGCCCCCAGACCCACTACCCGCCAACCTCCCCCACCACTACCACTTGCCCCTGTAACCTCACATCTAAGTTCATCTACGAATCCTTGATCCACCCCAATAAGCATCCAAATGGTATCAAGGTACACCAAATCGCCATTGCCAAAAAATTTCTTCTTATTATTGGCGCATATTTTTGTACCAAAATTGTTTGCCGGGAAAACGGATTCATTTTCTTTTTCTTCACCGTGAAGTTAGAATTTATTTTTGTATTGGTTTGCTATCAAAATTTTATGAATTTGATCTCGTCGGTTTGTTAATTTTTTTCTCCATTTAGATCAGTTGCTGCACGAATGTAGATACGTGTAGATTTGTGATATAACAGTTGATTTTGTGGTTTAAAAAATCTGATGGAGCTCTACCTCATAGAAACATCCTCCAACAAATTCTGCAACCAAAACGATTCTTGCTTATAACTTACAAACCAAAACCCATCAGAAATTATTTGAGAATGTGAGTTTTATGTAGAGAACCTGTTTGATCCACTGGATAGCTGATTAGTCCAAGCGGCCAGCCCTAACTCTCCATCTCTGCTGTCGGGTCGCTTTTCACCTATGATGCACGGGGACGCCATATCAGTCGCCGTAACTGGTCGGGGACATTACGGGGACTGGGACGGGGACGAAAACGCCTTGGGGACGTCCCTGAAACGTCCCCGGAATGCCGGAAACGGCCGAACGTTTCCACACATATTTGATGTCG